>APFE031096108.1:35960-46927 GCA_000404065.3 Pinus taeda
CGGCTTCGCGGCGCTGTTCTTTGCTTGCAGCTTCGGCTGGTTGTCTTGGGCTGTCCCGCCTTGGCTTTGTCCTTTGTTTTGTGGTTTAGGGGCACCTTTCCCCTGCTTGGATTCGCAGATCCAAAATCTCGCTTGTTTCAACTTCTATTCGACCTTGACGGCATACCGGTATGCTGCGCCGAGCGAGGGGATGTTTAGGAATTGTATTTCTTCCTGTATGTACTTGTGCAGGCAGCCACGGTATTTAAGTATCAAATGTTGCTCTGAATCCTTGATACCCAACTTTGTGCGAAGGGTATGGAAAAGATTGGTGAACTCCGGCACGTCTTGGTCCCTTCCCTGCCGCAGCGTGGTCCACTTATGTATTCATCCTCATAGCTCCCGACAGGGTAGTACTGCTCCTTGATGGCATCCCGGAAGTCATTCCAAGTGGGTGCGGCTGAAAATAATGAGCCTGTACTTTCATCCCTCTGCTCGCAGTAGGTTTCCCACCAGTCCTTGACGTGGGGGGCTGCTTTGAGAAGAGCGAAAACAATCTTTTCCCGACTTGAAAATTCATGAACAGAGAAATACCCATCTAGCAGATTTAACCATTATTCTACGGCATCTGCGTCTATTTTACCCTTGAAGATGGGGATTTCAAAATTAACTTGTACCTTAAAGGGTGTGGCGTTTCCAGAGTCGCTGCTGGAAACCGATGCGTCACCTCTAGGTAGCTGCTGAAGGATCTGCGCAAAGCTATCCATCATCGTGTTTCGTTGTCGCTTGAGGGCTTCTTCGAGCAAGATTTTGACAGGATCTCATGCCCCCTCATCTTTCTTCTCATTTGCCATGGGAGGCCGTCGGGATTTTCAAGGCTGGTCTTGCAAATGTTTGACCAGTTCAAGCCCTAACTCCTTATATCCTGACCTCGTCGGGGACATGCAAAGAAAAACCGAGAAAAAGAAGACCGCTCTGATACCACTGATCCAGATTTAAACAAGAACGCAATAAAATACACAGATAACCATATACATAAAGATGCAGCGGAAATAATGCTTCATTTCATTAATGGAAAATACCAAAATATGCTTACAACCAGAATTGGAAATAAACCAGCTAGGACGATGGTAGCTTATCTCTGAGAAGAGATGTGCAACTACATGTCTCTGAACTATTCGGAACTTGTGTTACAATGAGGCTTGAAGGCCTATTTATTATTGAGAAACAATGGAAAACCCTTCACATTCCAAAACCGACCCTTAGAAGATGAAACGCCAAATTGTGGGCCCCGTTTTGGGTAAATTGGTACATCAATTTCCTGAGGTCGTAACTTTGGCATACGATCTCCGTTTGACGCGTATGATAGCTCGTTAGAAATATCTATCGGAGAACTACCATTGTTGGAATGGGCAACATCGGTCCATTCCATGGACCCATGTTTCCCCTGGATGCCCCAAAAAACGTCGTTTAGGGCCTAAAAACAGCTCCGGAAGTTCAGGACCCGAAAAACTGCTAAAAATAGTAAGTTGTGCTACGATTAAGGAAACTGAAAATGCTGAAAGAGACAATTGTGGGGGTCCAAATGGGATAGGTGGGTGGCCACCAACATCCACCTGGATCATTGGATCTGCTTCTAATATGGCCGCGATAGTGGAGGATACAGCCATGGATGTTGTTTAGAGGTCGCTCATGTTCAAAGATGAGTGCATTTTGGTGGCTCCTTGTAGAAAGTGGGGAGAGTATGAATTAGATTACCTTGTTCGGGATCTTGCCTTGCATCCCAGTTCGGAAGAGGTGATTGATGTTAAGTACGTAAGCAAGGAGCAGAGGAAGTTCATAAGGAAAGCTAGATAGAAAGGTGAAGGTGAAACTACACCAGCAAATGAACAAGCATGGACCCTTTAGCAGGAGGGCAAAAATGAAATGTTTTGTTGTAAGCCTTGCTGAGACTTAGACTAGCAAGCAAGTTAAAGTTTGGGTCATTATGATTAAGGGGAGGTGGTAGAAAATTAATCACGATTATGACAAACGACGCCGACCACTGTTCCCACGTCATCTAATTTAATGTGAGACGGCCAGAGTCGCTAAAACATCAATTCAAGTCTGCTGAGATCATTATTGATTCTCCTGGGTATGTATCTATAAATAATTATATTTAGTAATGAAATATTAATCTCTTTCATAGAGTCTTCAAGTTTCTGTTTCTGTCACTTACACAATTATGTAGCTTCCTCTTTTTAATTAATGAAGGGAGTTATTTTTTTCATTGAAAAAAAAGAGAACCTGTTTTTGATAAGGCGTTGTCCACTAAAGCCACAAATTTGTCAGGAAAATTATTTTAGCCCGCGATTTTTTTTTTTTTAAAATGATTATAGGAGTTTTTGAATTTGGTGGATGGGGATCTAAGCGTGTCAAATTTGGTGGATGGGGATTGAAGCATGTCAAATTTGGTGGATAAGGGCTCCTTGATTCTTGAGGTTCAATATTGCTTTACTTGTCTTGTCTTTCTAGAGGATTTTTTTATGATAGGGGCCTGTGGCAGAAAGCCAGTATGGAGGAATGGGTGGTTGGTGGGGCGCCCCCCACATCTGGTGCATCTATTATTTGGCATAGTCTCCGGTGGACAATCCCATGGCTATGCAACAATTTATGGTGGATGGTGGGGGATGGTCGAAAAATACTTGTCGGCCTAGATGTCATTAAAGGAATGAATCACTGTCATATACTTTCGACCCCCATGATATATTCTTTGAACTCATAAGGGATCACAATGCTTGCCAAACTTTGGGAAAGGGCCTATCTCCCAAATGATGCTCTGCTTGGCCACACGCTTGGTAGATTGACCTTCCAAATCACTTGGCTGGGGGAATGGGAAGAATATCGTCGCTCTCTTTGCATGGCTAGAATTCATCCCTCTTTGTGCTCTGATCGGCTGGTGTGAGGTGGCCATGTCGAGTCTGATTGCATTGTTGTCAATGAATTCTATGCATATATTACTTCTAGCTCACAACCTCTGCCATTTGTTGAGATTACTACGACATGGTGGAAATGGGACGCCACACTAAAGATCAAGTGTTTCTCATGGTTGGCTCTACATAATCATATTCTGACATGGGACCGGATGATCGAGAAGGATTTCATGGGCCCCGACAGATGCCCCTTGTGTGGGTTGGATACGGGAGACTGCGTAGATCTTTTTATAAAATGCTCCTTTGATGCGATTTGGATGGAGGTCTCCATTCTCCTTGGTGTCTTTTTGCCCTGTGACTTTGAATCGATTTTGGGATTTTTTCTTCTTGGTCTTTACATGCTAAGGCATACATGACGGTCCCTCTATATGTGCTATGGGGCATCTGCCCCACTAGGAACAGGGTTATTTTCAAAGACAAACAACCTCTTGTCCAGGTTGTGACCCTGAATATAGTAGCATATTACCAAGAAATTAGTCCATGTTTTCACTTGGATTCTCGAAGGTTTATCTCACTGGTTGACCTAGAGAACATCTTCCCCATCTGCAATTTTAATGGAGCCGCTTCTGAATGGGGTTTACCTTTCTGTTGACCCCACAACTCGATACCATTTTTATTGGCATGGTGGTGATGGGTACAACTGAAGAGTGGAACCGATTGCATTATTGGGTGCTCTGCAAGTTACTTCATGGCTGGCCATTGACAACCTCATGATTGTGGGTGACTCGTTGACAATGATCAATTGGACTCAGGGGAACATTTGTTGGAGGTTCCCTTGCTTTGCACCTAGATGCAACAGACCTGAGATCTTTTGACATCCTTTTCTGTTGTCTCCTTTCAGCATGTATACAAGGAACAAAACTTTGTGGCAGATCCTCCTTCTAAACGAGGTCTACCTCTTCCCCTTGGCTTCATGGTCTTTGATCTAGAGGTTGATCGCTAGGGGCGGACACATGGATATTTTATGATTTAATTTTGAGTTTTTTCTGATTATTGTCTTTTGTGGTTTTCCTTTTTGTCCTTGTCCCATAGACGACTATATATTCTGACGATTGTTCTCTTTGTTGGGATCGGGTTTTTCCCACAACCTAGTTTTTGGACCATATTATCTCTCAATGTCGCCACTGTGCTTCCTACTTTGGTCTAGTTTTGTGAATCTTGAAGTGGCAAAGAGTTTGTATCCTCTATACTAATCCCTGAACACTTAATTTTTGCTTATTGAACTGTGTTAGGGGATTAAAGTACCATGACATTGTAAAACTTTCACATTATAATGAAGGAAGGTTTCATTTTTTTCTTCTCAAGAAAAAGAAAAAGAAAAAGAGGAGGGTTTGAATTGGTTTTTGGACCATGGAAATAAATAAATTGAGCCCGATCAAAAACCCTCTATCACCCTAAACAGTGAAGTTTGACGGATATAACCAGATTTCCAAAATTTCTACCCAATTTTAACAAAAATCATGCGGAAATAATGTTGTAGACTACTCTAGTATAATCGCATAATGACCACCACACACTCCTTTATAAAATTTCATTAACGATGTCCTCTGTTCGATCTTCAGGTAAGAAGAATCCCAGCTGTTTCCTTCCCAACTCCGACCAATATCGTCCAAAGTACGGCATTTTCGTTGGACGAACGCTACCTGTGCACGGAAACAGCATATCCGGGCTCCGAACGACCGGACGGTCATTTTTATTGCAGTCAACTCTAAAATCATTGGAAATTTTGAAGACTATTGCAAACACAGGTTCTTGGAAGTTGCGTGCCATGAAATTCGATTAGATGAAAATGGGCCTCCGTAATAGCCTTTTTATTACCGCGCTCATCGTTAATCCGTCGAAACAAACGCGACATTTCTTGGCTTCTGAAAGCCAAGCATCGGAGGTGCTGCCAATTGGGGAGAAATTGAAGGTTCGAAGCACATAAAAGGCGAGTAATTGTAGCTTGCTATGTTTGCAGGGCAGGCTTTCTAAGTGGTTTGTGGTTCGAGATCAGCCCAATTGAAAGGGAATTTGTGGTTTGTGGCTTCAATTTGATATAGAATGAGCTCGGGCAGTGATCGTAATGAACCACCCCAGGAAAATAACGAACCCAGATATTTCGTTTATGACAATGTCATGATAGCGGCCATAATATGTCTCCTCCTCCTGGCTTTGCTAGTTATTTTGCAGCATCTTTATACCAGATGGAGTCCGGCATCGCTTGCTAGATTTTTCAGATCGACTCGACGGAGATCGGCTTCTACCGGTCCTCGGTTTTATTTTACAGGACAAGAACCGGCAACGCTGCGGAATGTGGGGTTGGATTCTGCGATAGCAGAGTCTCTGCCTATGTTTGTTTATAAATCTCAGAATTTCACAGATGGGCTGGAGTGCGCAGTATGTCTGTGCGAATTCGAGGAAAATGAGAAAGGCCGTCTTCTGCCAAATTGCAGGCATAGTTTTCATGTCGAGTGTATCGACATGTGGTTTCGTTCGCATTCCACTTGTCCCATTTGCAGAACCGGCGCCCAGCCGGAACAGCCAGTTGCGGAATCCACTCGAGTAGAGCAGGTTTCCGTAACAATGGCAGGAACAATTGCTTCAGGCTTCCAAGAAAATCTGAATTTGCAGCAAGAGGAGAGTGTAAGCTGTGGAGAAGAGTACAATCTTCAGAAGCCAACAAATATATTTTCTTGGGCTCGGCAGAAGCGGATAAAAGCAGATATGGATGAGGGAACCTCTGGTGGAAGAGCGTTAATGCCTGAGATTGCCATTGAAATACCCAACAGGCCCGATGACTTCTCGTCTCCCGGCGAAGACAATCAGTGCGGTTCTCCAAATGGTTCGCAATGGTCTTCGAGATCTCCAGTTACTCGCCTCCGTTCGCTTTCGAGGATGGTGAGCAGAGACATAGATAGGACTCAGGTCTTCCCATCCGATCATCCTGCCGAACACGACGCCGAAAAATAATGGAAATTGAAGAAGTATCTGCCCGCTTCCTCGCGCAGAGGACCGACAAATCGTTCAATTTTGTGTTGTGGTTTCTAAGTGGAAAGAGATGCATGCCATTCATATAAATTATATTGTAATCTGTGACTATATATAAATTTATGTTGTAATTGGCGAATGGCGAATCAATGTATGTGAAGAACAATATATGAAGTTTTTAATGAGCGTTTCTGTTTTTATTTCTTTTCCCGTAATTTAACTCCTTTTAATGGATTTTGGTTTTCAATTTCTTTTTAATTAATTTTGAAATTTGAAAAAGGAAGGCGTAGTGTAACGAGGTGGAGAAGTTGCTTCGAAAGTTATGGAAATTCCAGTCATATTTAGAGAAAATCTGGCAAGGATTTTTTTAAATCCAAGTTATAGTTTTATTCGAATTCAAGCTTCTGTTATCCATATCATAATGTATAAAATATTTTTCGGAAAAGTCATGTGAAAGATTTTGGTCGACGCGTTTCGAACCAACGAGTGTGGTTCATCTTCAGAACATGGTGAAGGCACAGAGCAAGGAAGAGCTTAAATAGGGAAAAAAAAATGGTTATAGTTGTCAAACTTCAAAATTTTAGGTCTCCTTGAGTTTTTGATGGTGCTGAATCCATTTTCACCATCAAAAACACCATTCAAAAACTGACTCTACAAGGTTTTTTGAAATTTTTTTGCTTGGATTTCGGCCACTTTTGACCGTCCAGTCAATTTCTCCGTTAGACAACTAAAAAAAATGTTAAAATTAATTAAGTGATACAATTTATATGTTTTGAGTGAATTAATATTTTTCTATAAAATTGAAAAATCATAAATTTATTAAAATTTATATCATTAAGTTTTGTCTAAGAAAATCAAATATAAAATAATAAGACTATATTTTATTTTCCCAATTACAACACTAAATAGTCAGATTACACCATTTTTTAGTGGTCTTTAAAATAAACAACCGCCAAAACAACTAGCGCTTACATAAAAAAACATTGAAATCATGTGTACCAAAAGTGCCTACAAACTATACTATTGAGATTAGCATACCACATCCAAGTAAAATTTGCTAACCAAAAAAACATCAAAATGAAATTCATCAAAAAATTAAGTAGAAGAGGAAATCTCCACCTTAGTTGGTTTAGTTTTCCCTTCACTGCAAGCACTTGTGTCACGCCCCCAAGCCTACGGTGGTCTTTCAACCATGCCGGCGACGTGCGACGCTACCAACTGTTTTCTTTTCACCAATACTTACGGTTGTAGACTACGCCTTAACAATTCATACTTAGTTTTATTTTCATTACCAAGTATTATTAATGTGCCTTTATAGCAATGAACACCCATACACATTCATTATCAACAACATTATACAAGAGAAATGCACAACAGTATAAAGGGAGGGGCAACTCCCTGCAATATGAGTCTGCCCGATATCAATATATTATAACATCTTCATTTTTACAATGCACAAGTTAAATCTTGGGAAACCCCAGATTTACACTTAGCCAATTTTTCACAACTTCGACAAACTCGGTTGCCCAGCTTGTCGGCACCTCCGCACGGTCGCTGCACGACTAACCAATCCTTCGTTCACCTCGTCGCATCGTCGTGTTGTTTTCCCAACTCAGGTGCACCTCAAAGTTGCCACACACGGGCGCCTCCAACCGAGACACATCTCCGTTCACAACCCAACTTCAACAACACTTTGTGCACACTTGCACGATGGGCGGGCGCTCACCCGAGTCGCCAAGACACCCACGCCAAGTCGTCGCACAAATCGGGTGCCACACATTCACCGTGCACGCCTCACCCGACCACCGGGCACACCTTGCCCAACGCCTTCACCAACTTCAAGTGCGTTCACCAACCATGCGGCTAAACCAAGACTTCGCACATGAGATATGCGCCTCACCTCCTCTTGTTTCTGTGCACTTGAACTGCGCACTAGTTATGTGAAGTATTGATCGAACGAATGGTTTCCAAGTGCTCCAACGCACTTACATATATAATCATAGCAAGGTGTGGGTGGGGCTGCCCCGCCGACCACCCAACCTTCGTGCGCACACCGCTTAACCACGTCCGAACGCCCAACACATTAGTCGGCCCGCCCTCCAAGTGCATTACTCCATGCTCAAACTGGGTATAAATGCCATCGCACATTTATTTGTATCGCATATCGTCGCATATGTTATGTCGCAAACTTTTGTAACCGCAACTCGCCCGTGCGCGCGCCCGGGTCGCCCGGCGCCCAACCGTGTCGCACAATCGGAGGCTTTACATCCTCCTCCACCTGAAATCGTTGTCGTCCTCGAAAACATACCATCCTAGTAACCATACACCAAGACCATCCATGATGTCAACTCCTCCACATACTGCAACCATCACTGCAACATATGTAGAACTGCCATCTCCACCATGTCTCACTTCGGCAATCATTCGTCACCAAGATAACCATACCAAGGTATGCACCCATCGGTATATCATACATCGAAAGTCATCTCAATCCATGATCATCAACCACCATGTCACAATCTCCACATGTTGCTCCATCGTGGAAGGCTGGCCCCTCCATCTCAAGCTACATGCCCACTGCAACATATCGTGTCGACCTCATCATGTGTCGTCCTCATGTGAACTACTGCCATGATACTCCAACACAATGCTAACACATATCTGCCATGTGTCAACATGTCGACCCAACAGCAACATCATTTTGTACATTGAGCTCCCCCATGTTTGAACTAGTTGGGTAGCTAATCCAACCACACGTCCAAACTATGAGAATGCACATCCTCATGCCACCATCAATAGTTTCTCAAAACATCCTGTCACCTCCTGAACTCGATCAAGAGTCCATCTCCCTATAAGTGTAAGCCATGCTCAGGTCCATGAAGTAGCCCTCATCTCATCTGCAACATGTTGTCCATGATGTTTGGTAACAATGCGCTGCATGAAATCAGCCACATCTATCCCAACATCATCCATATGTGTGCCTCCTCAATATGAAGAGACCATCTCAACAAACTCCAACTCTCAGTGTGTCACATCCAAGTCCATGAAGCAACCTCCATCATATCTACAATGTGCCATCCCTCAAGTCTGCCATAGAAATAAGCATATACATGTCTCATCTATCCATGTGCTGCCCATGATCATAGATCAATCAGCTCCCACGTGTCAAAGTAGTTGAGTCTCGGCTCAACCCATGCCCAAGTGTTGCCACCAAGGCATCATCACCGTCATAACTCCATCACTCCAAAGTGTCTCATATCGATCCTCCACATCAAGTCACTCTTTCAAGCCATCCCCATGTATGTACTTGAAAGTATGCCCCTGCATCAAAGTCTCTGACCTCAGCTCCTCAATGCATCAGATCCTCCAAGTCCACCATATATGAAGTCCCCAAAAGTCACAACAATCTCATGTCATCATGAGCTCCATAAGCCATCCCCAACCAACATCTCAGCAAGCATACAAGTTTCGGCCCAAAGGTCTCTGCAAGATGCCTCATCTCTCCATGTAGTAAGAATGCCCCATAGTCTGCCCACAACTCCATCTAAGTCCATGGCCTTGTTGTACAAGAGTGCACAACCTCTCCATCGGCTCATACATAAAACATCTCCATGTCACACTAGCAAATCCACTTGCACAACATCCCTGCTTTGGCACTCCTCATTGGATGCCCATAAGTGACACCTTTACAAGTGCTCCCACATAATGTCTCTACATAAGACTGCCATGCTCCATGTCTCCAACCTGATGTCCATGACTAAGTTGCCCATGTAGTCCAACCAAGTAGACCCATCACAACAATCGGTCATCCCCATCCAAGTCTACAATCTTCGGTCTAGTGAACTCGGTCACCCAACCATAACATCATGTCATGTGTCTCTTCCATCATAGCTCCCCCACTGAAGGTTCCACCAAGACTTGCTCTTGGTCTCGGCCATGAGAAGTCCACCCAAGTGTGTGCCCTTCAATCTGTCCATGAGTCATGCCGGGCACTTAGCCATGTGGCTAAAGCATGACCCATTCCTTCGCAACGATCATCATGTTCCACCCTTGTCACGGGCCTTTGTACCTTCTACCATAAGGTCACAAACAACCCCAACAAGTCCTACAACAATCAACAATCTTTGCTTTTCCATACAAGGTCTCATCATAGTCATCTGTGGTAAGATGCTCCCTTGCATCGACAAACTGACTTTCCCTTCCCTGCATACGGTCCATCTACCAAATTCTTAAGTGAAACACAAGTATCAATACTTACTTCATCATCATGAGGCTCCTCCATATGAGTATCCTCATCCATCCATGTTTGCAAACTGCACGATCCTGGTCCAACTTGATCAATCTCAAGTTCATCCTCCATCGTTATCATATCTGCAACATCTTCAATTATCACGGCTCCCTCTTCCTTGTCAGCACAATCTACAACTTCATCTTGCTCCATTGTTCATCCAAGTTGAAGAAGCTCGTCTTCAACATTCTTTTCCAAGACTTCAAGTTCCTTTTGAATCCAGGGATTCTCTTTTTTCATCCGCTTCAACCTGTATAAAGTAAGCAAGAGCTTCCCTTCGCATTTTTCCAAACCTGCCATGCCTTGTCGTTCAGTTTGGTCCAAGCACTAAGCTTCACCTCTTATCCGGATTTAAATAGGAACACAATAGATTACAGAGATAACCATAAATACAGAGATGCGATAACCATAAATAAAGAGATGCAGTGGAAATAACACTTCATTTCATTAATGGAAAATACCGAAATATGCTTACAACCAGAATTGGAAATAAACCAGCTAGGACGATGGTAGCTTATCTCTGAGAAGAGATGTGCGGCTACATGTCTATGAACTGTTCCGAACTTGTGTTACAATGAGGCTCGAAGGCCTATTTATTATTGAGAAACAATGGAAAACCCTTCACATTCCAAAACCGACCCTTAGAAGATGAAACGCCAAATTGGGGGCCCCGTTTTGGGTAAATTGGTACATCAATTTCCCGGGGTCGTAACTTTGGCATACAATCTCTGTTTGACGCGTATGATAGCTCGTTAGAA
>APFE031096108.1:46937-96770 GCA_000404065.3 Pinus taeda
GCTCTGATACCAACTGTCATGCCCCCAAGCCTACGGTGGTCTTTCAATTGTGCCGGCGAGGTGCGGCACTACCAACCGTTTTCTTTTCACCAATACTTACGATTGTAGACTACGCCTTAACAATCCATACTTAGTTTTATTTTCGTTACCAAGTATTATTAATGTGCCTTTATACCAATTAACACCCATACACATTCATTATCAACAACATTATACAAGAGAAATGCACAACAATATAAAGGGAGGGGCAACTCCCTGCAATATGAGTCTGCCCGATATCAATATATTATAACATCTTCATTTTTACAATGCAAAAGTTAAATCTTGGGAAACCCCAAATTTACACTTAGCCAATTTTTCACAACTTCGGCAAACTCGGTTGCCCAGCTCGTCGGCACCTCCGTATGGTCGTCGCACGACTAACCAATCCTTCGTTCACCTCGTCGCACCGTTGTGTCGTTTTCCCAACTCGGGCGCACCTCAAATTCGCCACACACGGGTGCCTCCAATTGATACACACCTCCGTTCACAACCCAACACTTCAACAACTCTTCGTGCACACTTGCACGATGGGCCGGCGCTCACCCGAGTCGCCAAGACACGCACGCCAAGTCGTTGCACAAATTGGGCGCCACACGTTCACTGTGCACGCCTCACCCGACCACCGGGCACACCTTGCCCAACGCCTTCACCAACTCCAAGTGCGTTCACCAACCATGCGGCTAAACCAAGACTTAGCGCATGAGATATGCGCCTCACCTCCTCTTGTTTATGCACACTTAATTGCGCACTACTTGTGTGAAGTGATGATCGAACGAATGGTTTCCAAGTGCTCCAACGCACTTACATATATAGTCATCGCAAGGTGTGGGTGGGGCTGCCCAGCCGACCACCCAACCTTCGTGCGCACACCCCTTAACCACGTCCGAACACCCAACACATTAGTCGACCTGCTCTCCATCGTTGTCACCCTCCAAGTGCATTGCTCCACGCTCAAACCGGGTATAAATGCCATCGCAAATTTATTTGTATCGCATATCGTCGCATATGTTATGTCGAAAACTGTCGTAACCACAGCTCACCCGTGCGCGCGCTCGGGTTGCCCGTCGCCCAACCGCGTCGCACAACCGGAGGCTTTACAACTTATGTCTAGAGTGAGAGCTAATTGACTTTCAATATGCTTGAGACAAATCAGGGTCATGTCTTTTTGGGATCATCACTTTTTCCGACATCAACATAATCTTGTTTGATTTTATTCATTTCTATAATAACTTTCTCAAGCAATGAGGATTAAGTTTAATGTGCCTTGAGTGCAACCACTTGGGCCTAGAGTGAAAGCTAATTGACTTTCAGTATGTTTGAGACAAACCAGACCTATGTCTTTTTTGGGAGCATCACCTTTTCCGATATCAACATAATCTTGTCTTTGACTTCATTCATTTCCATAATAACCCTTCCAAGCAATGTTTTAATCTTCCAATAGAGATCAATTGTCACGAGGTATTGGTTTTTTCTACCCTATGTGTCCCCTAAGCGAGGACACTATTTAATAATCGCGTAGTCTAACGAGGCGGACGGGTTGTTGGGAAAGTTATGGAAATTATAGTCATATTTAGAGAAACTTCGGCAAGGATTTCTCTAAATCCATGTTATAGTGGTTAAAATTCAAAATTTTAGGTGTCCTAGACGTTTTTGATGGTGTTGAATCCATTTCCACCATCAAAAACACGATTCAAACACTACCTCTACCAGATTTTTTGAAATTTTATTGCCCAGAGTCCAGCTACTTTTAGTCGTCCGGTCAATTCCTTCGCCTCGTTAAATGACTCCTTTAATAATATCTATTAACATTTCTGAATTAGAAAGGAAACCTCGTTCAACTACCATGTTTTCTTCGAACTCGCATATCTTTCCTTAGAATATTATGGGAATCTATTCATGAAAGATGTGAGAGAAAGTCTCAACCTTGGTACAAGTTTGAAAACCTCTCAACCCTCCATAACTATCACTACCTTATATGCACCTCGCTCTATGCTGGACCATGTTTCCAAACCCAGGGAACGAGACCAAACTTCCTCTTTGACCAATATGCCATGGGCCTCTCAACAAAAGAAAATTAAGGACTCAAATAATTGATACTCTCGTAGTAAAGGCAACAAGGTGGAGAAGATTCACACATAAGTAAAAGGAATTAAGGACTCAAATAATTTATACTCTCTCGTAGTAAAGGCAAAAGGTTCATACATAAATAGTTAATGCGAAGGGAGCCTAAACAAAAATAGCATTAAAGGAAGAAAAAGTAATTGAGACTACATTCCAAGAAATCGAAAGAAATGTTCTTTTCTGAATTTAGGTTTTTCTGATCCATAATTATGATTGTTGGGACATTTTTCAATATTAATCACATCCACATTTTTTTTGTCGACCCATTTCGAACTATCCAGTGTGGCTCATCATCAAAACAATATGCATAATTAGATCATGGCTACATATTAAATAGTGATAACGATGAAAAGAGTTCAATTTTTCAACCCTTAAAATTTAACAATTAACTTTAATCCAAAATTAAAATAATAATATAATAATAAATAAAAACCATAACTAATTTTGACTAAATAATAAATAAAAAAATATTTATTAAATCATAATAATACCCAATAAATTTTATAGATGCTAAATTTGGTCTATTAGTGAGGGAAATGAATGTCCATACTAAATCTGCTCTATTAGCGAGGGAAATGAATGTCCCAAGCAAAACTAACGTCGAGAATGATTCTCGACACTCTCACATGTCCACTGTACCTTGTCACTAAGAGGTTCAATATGGATCAAGCCCATACCTCATCCAATCCACGTGGAAACATTAACCTTGGCCTTGACGACGTTGCTAGCAGGAAACACTTTACAAGTTATTGATTATGTGAAGTGACGGTTCCTCATTATGTCCCACTTTACCCAATTCAAAAATATTATAAAATCTTTTAACTTTGTAACCGGAGAACTCACAGTAAAAATTATTTTGCTGTCAATGTTTCAAACTTTAACAGGGATCCATCATCAAGACACTTATTGAATGTGGATAGAAGAAGAGTTCAATTACAAGATATAAATAGTTATGAGGTAAGCTGTTTTGATTAAGGGAAAAACAACTTACCTCATAACTATTTATATCTTGTAATTGAGCTCTTCTTCTATCCACATTCAATAAGTGTCTTGATGATGGACCTTGTTGGGGTTTGAAACGTTGACAACAAAATAGTTTTTACTATGAGTTCTCTGGTTACAAAGTTAGAAAATATTAACGTTAAATCAATATTATAAAATATTTATATTTTTTTATTATTTATTATATATTTTTCTAAATATTAATAAATAAAAATATTTCGTAATATTTTTTTAATTAATGAACTCATTAATAGGAGATTTAATTGACCTTGAATTTTATTATTGTTTAATAATATTTTATAAAATAATTACCAATTACATTGGCATATAAAAATATTCAATAATAATTATAAATTAAATTTTTAATTAAACTTTTATTACTTTCTATATCCTTAAATTAAAAAATTTGAAAGTCACACATATGATGTTATGTGACCCCTATTATATATACGTTTGCCACAATCAATGAACAAGATAAATGTTATATGATATTCTTTTTATATGAATTTTGTGAAGGGATTTCAATTTTATAAAAATAAATACTTATTATATATATCAAAATAATTTTTCATTTTAATTTTTAAATAAAAATTAATTTATTTTATTTTAATGCTGTTTTTACAAATATTTATATTGCATTTAAAATTTTGAAGCTAAATGATGTAGGTAGGTTGAAATACATAATATTTCAGTTAGACACTTTGCCGATCTTTATGGATAGAAGAAGCTTTTTAAATAATGATGTCAAAGCACTAAGGAAAATATGTATAAAAAGAGGGATTAGATCTCTTTTATATTTTTTTTCTCAATGCTCTCACATCATTATTCAAAAAACTTATTTTTTCCTTATTATAGCCTAATTTGACCATTTTAAAATTATGCCATCTCCACAAATTATTTTTTACTTGGACTCTCATCTTGTAATCGTTAGCCTTATTTTGTCTCTTGAAACCCATCCTTGCCATACTAATGTGTCCTTTATAGTTAACCTATACCTTAGTTATTTCAAGTCATTAATCATGATCACACCCACTTTGATACATTTGAACATAACAATGATGTAAATATTGACCACACTTGAATCACATGATCTAATTTAATGGTTAATCGTTGCATAAACTTTAAAAAAATTCAACAATAATGTGTAGAAAATCTTGTAGATTCACAAGCTCATGTAATGTACTGAACCACAAGACAAGAATCTACTTCTACTTTCAACCAACGGAAGCCAATAAATCGATGAAAACAATATGAACAAGAAGAGGATAAATCAATGACACATAACACGATGTATCTGGGGAAAACCACTGCTCAAAACCTTGCTATCTGTATTGCATATATCAAAAATATGAATGAAGATACAAAGCTTGTTCTCATTAGAAAAATTCTGCACAAGTATGCTCAACTCTCTCAACTCACAAGCTAGCTCTTGGCCAGCTCTCTATTTGTTCCACAAACAGTTTGGAACTAATTTAACTGAACTTAACTCAGTAAACTGAGTCATCTAATTTCCAACTCAATTTAAACTCATATTGGACCCCTAAAACTTAGGGAGAACATATACTGACTTCAAAAATACTTCCAAATCAATATTCCTATGCTAACTAAGTTAATAAAACTTAATTAACTATTTACAAGTTGATATGAGAATATAATTCAATTTTAATTCTCAATTTAATTCAAGGAAAAATTAAACTGGTATTTCTTGTTTTCGTTTCTCAACACTCCCTCTCAACAAGAAATGGATTATCAACTACCTTAATCCTGTCTCTAGAAACTCGAATTTACATCTTGACAATACCTTTATCAAAATGTCAACATCTTGCTCCTTTGTGGGAATGTACTCTAACAACATAATCCGCCTCAATACACAATTTCTAAGATGATGATATCGAATATCAATATGCTTGGACAAATCATGAAAAACTAGATTTTCAGAGAGTTTGATACAACTCTGATTATCGTAGTAAATCACCGTTGGCTTCATCTGCTGACCAAACAAACCAACTAGGACCTTCTTCATCCAAATGGCCTCACATGCTGCCTGAATCGCAGCCATGTACTTTGCCTCTATGGAATTGAGTGCAACCAATATTTGTTTCTTACTGTACCAAGAAACTGTTGCTGACTTAATACTGAAGATCCCTCCTGATGTGCTCTTCTGGTTAGATGGACTCCCTACCTAATCTGCATTAGTGAATCCTTGAAGCTTCAACCCATCTGTCCATCTGTATCATAATCCATATTGAGAAGTGCCCCTAAGTTATCTTAAGACATGCTTTTCCATCTTCCAATACAACTTGGTAGGTCTAACCATCGCTTGACTAAGTTGGTTAACTACATATCACATATTCGGTAGTGTGTTCACTGTTGTACCTCTGAGATAGTGTTTCTATGAAAACTAGTGTCTATTCAGATCTTCTAGTCCCACTAAGACGGGTAGCTATCTTAGAAACAAACAATTCAAAGTAACTTGTGTTTTCCTTTATGGATGATAGATAAGAGAGAAATAGAGAGCACCAACCTTAATCTTTCGTTTGGCTCCTTGCTTGTTTCCTCTCTCCTTTGATAGAGCTCGCCACTCCTTTCTCACTTCGCTTCAAAGAACACCTGTAGAGGCAAAGCAACAAAATACCATCAAAGCATAGAGATCTATAATACCATAAACAATGTAGAATCAGAAGTACATTAACCATACAATCGTATACACAAATACAAGATTCATAAACACACAAGTATATGGAGGAAAACTCAAATTACTTTATTGATAGTAGAAGTAGAAGAGAGGATTACAACCCAGCTGTCTGATCCAACATCATCCTCCTAGGATGAAAGCCTTCTTCACCTCATGAAAAGAAATATCACCCAACAATACAATGTCTCAAAGAGAAACCAATAACACTTCCTTAAAGATTACAAAATTCCAGCCTCTGGATCTCTAGGATGAGGGATCCATATATAGATTTTTGCAAGGGGGTGAGTCAGCTTCTGGGTTTTTTATTAGTGTCATTTCACTGATAGTTCTTGGTTCCACTTGGAGATTTCATGACCTCTTACTCATCCTTGGGCGAATTTAGAGAGGCAAGTGTCATATGAGCAGTTTCTAGAAGATTCTCTAGGTTTCCACTTAGCCAACTGCCTCTGCCATTTGTCTGCTCTCGCCCATCACACCCTACAGAAGGCCTTTTCAATATGCATCGCACCCCCTGTGTGTAATAGGTGAGATGCATCGCACTTTGACCAAGGAGCAGTCTATATGGGTTAGTTTTGACGAGTTCTGAGTAGTTTCTTAGGTGTAACTTTGGGAAATGATGTAATCAATTGACCTTGATCCTTTAGGGTATGAAACAACATTTTTAGGGGTTTAAGAGCCCTTGTTTTATAGACATATGTGATTGGGGTTGCAGTGCCCAAATATGCCTATAATAGATAGTAGTAGGTCAAGCTACCAATCCCAGAGCATCTAAAATAATTGTTTTGGGGGTTTTTGATTTTAGTTTTGGAAGACCAATGAATGAAGATAGGTGTAGAAATAATGTAATTAATCCTTTGGATTATATTAAAACTTCATAAAAGGGTTGCTATCAAGCATTACACAGTGATATAAATCAAAATAGTGGTGAGTAGAAGACAACAAAAAATATGATTATCATAGTTTCCACACTGTAAAATAGAACAATCATAAGTAGGAAAATCTTCTGAACTACGTTCAAAAGATTCAAGGCAATATACTTAAGCTTACATAAGATCCTGATGATTTATTAATTAGAGGGGATTAGCTACATAGACAGTTGCATTAATCCAATATCTTAATAGATGATCACTTCAGGAGCCTATAGGAATCAATTGAAACTCTAATTGTTCCTACCTAGATATCTCTATAAGTCATAAGCATATGAAGAAATACATAATGATTGAAGAACTAGAAAAACTTATAGGATAACACAAACTGTGCAAGACCATATTCATAATCTTTTACTTTGTATGAAGGTTCCAGAAAGACCGATTACATCAAGTGTCTGCAAAAGTTTCCTTCGAAGGTCTGGGTCCGGGTCTTATATAGCATATCGCAATCGGAGTGGTTCTTCGTTAAAATCATATGAACAATTTACTGAAGAAATTCTTCATAAAACAATGTATAACGGATTTGAAACTTTATAAATGTTGGGGGATAAATGATATCGGGTTCGGGTTCAAATCAGATATCGCAATCGGAGTTAGGCGGGGGTAGGCCCATCGCAGAGGAATGCGATGGGGGCCGGATGTGAAATGGCAATAGACTGTAATATATAAATATGTTCGGGGCCGAGTCTATCGAAATCAGAGATGATATATCGTAAAGGCGAAAAGATTGCCTTTGGTTGGAATTGCGATGAGTCGATCATATATATATATATATATATATATATATGCATCAGGTCCGAGATTCCATATCGCAGTCGGGGATCGCAATACATGGAGGGTTATGCTATAAGCGGGACTGCGATGGAGGGTGGATGCGAAATGCAATATATTATGATATATAATGATGTCGGGTCCGGAATTTCCATTGTATATCACAATCAGAGTTTGCAATGCGAGGAGGGTTATTTATATGAAGGACTAGCAATCCCGCTTATACGATATTTATATGAAATACATAGTTTTTTTATAAAACTAAGGGTTTTTGGATATTTAATAAAAGGAGTTAATAATATGGGAAAGGGATTTTTTTCAAGTATTTAATACATAAATTAGTTTTAAAATGAAATATGGGTGGAAAATGGAAATGCGACTAAGGATAATGCTTTTTAATAAATTATTTGACTTTTCATATAAGCATTTATACTTAGGGTAAAAGATAATTTTATGGGTTTTTTATGTAAAAAAGGATTTTACATGTAAAAAGGGATTTTTCATGGTTTTGTTTTTTACTTTTCCTAGGTAAAAAGGGTTTTTACCATAGGAAAATGGGTTTTTATGGGAATGAATAAATATGAATATATAAAGGAGAAATTAGTAAAGTAAAAGGGTGAAATGGATAGGGAAGTTAATTAATTGACTTTATAAACCTTCATTTGCTTTGTGTAATTGCATCATGAGCATAAAAGCATGATAAATATTCATTTTTTCCAATCAACCATTAAACTTCTGCAACCTTTCTCTACTTACCCTTTGCATATCCTATCATTTTTTCTCACTTAGTAGGTGCATTTAAGCTAGCCAACCCTTATCCTTTCTTCTTATTTAACAAAAACAAACTATCTAAATCTACCCTTATAACTTCTAAGGGCTCAGATTAAACTGATGAGCACCTTATTATTCTCTACCTAACTATTGATCTGCCAATATTAAACAATTTGGCCAGATCTTTATTCTCTAACTATAATATCAAATTTAAAGCATGAAGCAGTCAAGATTAAACAGTTTGACTGTCATGGGTTGTGGAATTTAAAACACGCTGCACACATTCATTATTTTGTAGAAACAGAGTAGTAGCATTTAGACTTGCTCACTTTCAGAGTTTATTTGTTTTTCTTCTACCTAACATTTTCTTTTGCCTTAATTTTTTTAGAGAAACTAACCTAACATTTTCTTTGATATGGACATCATCATCAAAATATTTTTTACACTAACATTTTATTCACTATTGTTATGTCCATATCCTAACTTAACATTTTTTTGAAATATTCTATCTAATCAAAACCAAAAAATGCTACAACATTAGCTCCATCTGGGGACTGCTTTCTCTTATAGAATGAAGAGAACCTGCAGATCCATGTGCCTTCTCCTCGAGCTATGGAGTCCTTGCTGTAAAAAATCACACTGACATCTTGGAAAGTGAAAGAAAATTGGAATATTTACAATGAAAACTATTTCAACTTCTTAGTACTGAATGTAATGTTTGAGAAACCTTCCATTTACAGGATAAGTGGAATATTTCCCCTCAAGATTTTGCAACACAAAAGTGTTGTTACCCTTTACTTCAGCGATTACTAAAGTTCCAAACCATAGATTGTCAAATTTTCCATGCTTTCCTTTCCCTTCTCTCCTAGCATCCCATCTTAGAACTAGATCACCTTCCTTAAAGTCCCTTTCCCTGGCTCTTCTATCAAACAAGACCTTCATCTTATTCTGGTATTTCTGCAATTTGTATTGAACTTCATCTCTGTTTTCATTAAGCTCAATAATTTGATTTATTCTTCTAGAAAAATCATCAGGTTCATTTGTTGCATCTTGCACAAATTTTAAAACAGGGAAAGCCAAATTGGTAGGGAAAATTGCATCTTTCCCATAGACTAGCTGAAATGGAGATTTTCCAGTTGACCTCTTTGGAGTAATTCTGTTTTCCCATACTGCATAAATCAAATGTGAATCCTAGCTCTTCTTATAATCAGCTAGAGTCTTTTTTATTACCTTTACCAAGCTTTTGTTTGATGATTCTACAAGGCCATTACCTTGAGGGTAGTATGGAGTTGAATGATGTAACAAAATCTGATATTTCTAGCAAAATTCAATCATTTTAACACTAGAAAACGATGTTTCATTTTCAGTTACAATTTGAGTTGGGAAATCAAATCTAGATAAGATATTACCCTCAATAAACTTGGTTACTACTGCATCAGTAACATTTCTAACTGGAATTACTTCCACCCATTTAGTAAAGTAATTTGTTGCAGTGAGGATCCATCTATGCTGATTACTTGAAGTGGGGTGAATCTCTCCAATAAAATCTAATCCCCATTGAGAAAAAGGTGCTAAAATTATTGATGGAACAAATGGAAGAGCTACTAATTTTTGTTTTCCAACGAACATTTGGCAAGGAACACAACCTCTTACCTTTACTCCTACTTAAAATCCTCCCCTCAGAATCTTATATGATGTTGCTCTCCAAGCATAGTGTCCCCCACAAAATCCTGTATGAAACTGATCAATGATGCCTTCAATTTCCGATTCTGTTAAACATAATAACAAAATGTTAAGTGGATCTTTCTAGTGTAAGTTTGCATTAATAATGCATTACTTGACTGATTTTAACTTGAGGGTTTTACATCGGGTTTTGGAGAATGATGTTGGACACTCAAAATGGATCAACAAATTTACAATATCTTGATACCAGTTTGACAACAAATATTTCTCATCAATGTGTATAGGACTGATTTGCTTTGAAGGTAGAGGTTCTTGTGGATTCTCCCCTCTAGGATGAAGTGAAGGTTCTTGTGGATTCTCCCCTTTTGCAAGGACAAAAAGTTCTTCTGTATTCTTCTCTTGAGACCAAAAGGAAGGTTCTTGTGGATCCTTCCCTTGTATTTCTAAAATAGAATTGATTCTAAGTACTTTGCAGTTTGATTAATCTAGAAGCTTAGCTAATCCTTGACCTTTTACTAGCTTGGTAGTCTTGATAGTTAGATAAAACTCCAGAATTTGAGTGATCCATCTACCTCTTTTCCCATTGGTGTCTGGTTGGGTTAAAACAATTTTGACAACACTATTTGGGACATAAGCAGTAATAGGTGAGTGTAAGACATACATTTTGAATGATTTCGAGGCTTAAATAAGGGCATAGGCTTGCTTCTCAATGATGTCATACTTAAGCTCAGCACCACTCATAACCTTGCTGAAAAAGGCTATGGGTTGGTCATGGGAATCTTCATTTTTCTATAAAAGAACAGTAGCAAGGGTTGTTTCAGAGGCAAAAGAGAAAATACTAAATGGCTTAGTATAATCAGTGCTGGCTAAGGTGGGAGCTTCAGAGATGACCCTTTTATTTTTTCAAATGCATGCCTAGAAGAGGGAGTCCATTTGACTGCATGGTCCTTTCGGAGCATGTCTATTATATCTTTCACAATTTTTCATAATTGGGAATAAATCGCCTTAGAAAATTAATCTTGCCTAGAAAGGCTTGAATCTCCTTTCTGTTTCTAGGAAAGGTCAATGTTTATATGGCAGATACTCATTTGGGGTCAATTACTACTCCTTCCTTCGAAATTATATGGCCCAACAGTTTTCCTTCTTTGACAACAAACAAGGACTTCCTTGGGTTCAGTGATATTCCAAATTTTCTACACCTGTCAAAACCTTCATCAAGTGCTTTAAATGTTTCTGATCAGATTTATAAAAAGCAATTATGTCATCAAGATAAATAACCACAAATTTATTTACCTGACCCATAAAAGCGATGTCCATAGCTCTCTGAAATGTTGCTCCAGCATTTATTAAGCCAAATGGCATCCTTGCGTACATGAATGTACCCCAGGGTGTAGTAAAAGCTGTTTTCTCTCTGTTTGTTGTATCAACGTTCACCCGATTATAACCTGAAAAACCACCAAGCATAGAAAGTCTTTGTGCTCCTCAAACCATTTGCAATAACTGGTCCATTTTGGGCAAAGGATACTTATCTTTTAATGATGCCTTTTTCAAATTTCTAAAATCCACGCAGAGTCTTATTTCTCCATTTTTCTTTCTAACAGGAACCAAATTTTCAACCCAATTAGAATATCTAAGAGGGAGGATGATTTTGGCATCTAACATTTTCCTAATTTCTCTTTCTACAGTTGGTAGAAGAGCTGGATTTATTCTTCTAAGCTTCTGTTGATACGCTTTTGCTTCTGGCTTCAGAGGAATCTTGTGTTGTATTAATGATGTATCATAGGTTTTCAAATCAGCGCAAGTTCAGGCAAAAACGTCCTTATGATTTTGCAGTAATTTAAAATACTGAGCTTTGATTTGTAGGTCCAGAGATGCACATAATTTGATGTTTTTAATATCTTCAACAGTTCCAACGTTAATCTCTTCCATGTCATCTTCTAAAGAAATAGACTGCGGGTTCTGGAAAACATCATTTTGATCGAATATTTTTTTAAAGGAATGAGTCCCTTTGGAATAAAATTATTAGATAATTGGATAACGTCGTGACTAGAAATCTAGTATTTAAAATCTAAACTATCATTTCCTTCTGCGTTTTCATTTGTTTTAGTTCTGTCTTCATCAATTTGCAGAAATGAGAAATCATCTACTCCCTGCAGAATTGATTTCAGCTGCTCATCATCTTCGAATATTTGCCAATGTTTCAGGTTATCTGGGATAGATGGCCTGTATTTGACTTGAATATGATAAAGTACATCAGTATGATCAGGAATTTTAAAAGCGCTAGTAGAGACAGCTAAGGCATCTGCGTGAACATTCTAATATCTGGGAATGTGAGTCAAATTAAAAGCATCAAAAGATTTTCAACTGAATCCCATACCTCATTTCGATAGGACCTAAGCCTTGGGTTCTTGGTCTGGAAAACATTCTTTACTTGCTTAACAATAAGTTTAGAATCAATAAAAACGCTTAAGTTTAGAACTTTTAGGCTTTTGGCTAGCTGTAATCCTAAAAGGAAAGCTTCGTATTCAACAACATTATTGATAACCTCAAAATCTAATTTACATGATTGTGTTATATCTTCCTTTTCAAGTGAAATTAAAACTGCTCCAGCTCTTGCCCCATCTTTTGTGCAAGAGCCATCAAAGAAAAATATCCAAATATTAGTTTGGTTTGGTTAGGACTTTCAACTACTTCTTCAATCTTAACCTAAGTTTTATGTTGGCTTGAAGTGAGCTAAAAACAACCAAAGTCTTGATCTATTGCATAAATTGGATGGTTTCTTGGCTGGTCAGTCTTACAAACAGTATGTGCAAATCTTACCTCTCTATATAATCTTAATTTCTCTCCTCCAAAAACATGAATAGTAGCATATGCCATATCCATCTGTAGAGTTCCACCTAGTTTGGCATAGCATGACCTAGAAAGGAGCATTCCAAACTTGGGAGGGATATCTGTAACAACAATGTCAAGTACTACACTTTTTACTGGAATTTGGGCAAGGGTAACCACTAGATCCTTAATCAGTCCTAAATAGGGAACCCTTTTGGAATCAAAGGTGTACAGGTCATGGTAGGATTTAGTGATATCGAGTTTCAAATGGTCCACGATGGATTTTGGCATAAGGTTGTGTGATGCTCTTGAATCAAGCATACAATTGTATAACATGGAGCCATTTGTTTTAAGAGTTACATAGAAAGGAGGCACTATCTCTTCTATAATGTCTGAACTAGGGCCAAAGACTACTACTAGTTTTTCCTCTTGTAGACTTATGACATCACCTTCAACATCAACTGAGGTATTTTGAATCCATTTAGTGACTTGAATTTTATAATCAGGGTTTTTAGAAAGTTCTGACAATGGAATTGCGATCTTAACCCTCTCCAATTCTTTTTCAACATTAAATGTAGTCAAAATGTTTTTACTAGCTTGGGTAGTATCGTTTGATTGATCTAATGGCTGAATAAGAGTTGTTTGAGCTTTAGCAGTTTTGGTACATGGTTCAATCACTAGAATTCCTTTGGAGGTCTCCCACGACCAAGCCTAGGCCTAAGATCATACCTTTTGTTTAATTCTACAATTAAAAATTCAGAAAAAGCATGATATTTAGATAGCTGTGCAGCTTCCTGACCTTATTGATCCTGATTTTTTTGTGAGAGAGGAATGATGGTTGTTTGATTGGAAGAAGAATCCATACTATTAATATCTTCAGTAATTGTCATAGTATTATCATTAGGTTGTTGGTCATCTATCAATAGAGGAGTAGGAACCTGTTGATCATTGGTAGGTCTAGGAAGAATTTGTAGTGGTTGGTTTCTTTTACACTGACCTTGATTTTGGGGCCTAGTAACTAATTGTTGTATTGTTCTAGGTTGGGTCTTAATCTTTGAAACCCTATTTGATAGGTTTCTAAGAAGAGATGTTATTTCATCTATTTTTTAGTCTTCTGATTTAATCTTAGAGGAACTAGATGCTTCTTTAACATATTTGAGCTTTCTTTGTGCCTTTTCTTCCTTAAGTTTAAAGAAGTTGAGGTTGCCCTATTTGATTCTACTTCTATAGCGTTTGTTTGCATATCTTCAAGATTTCTTGAAGTTATCTCTCGTAGCATAACAACAAAGTCATCATTGAAAGCTTCGGAAAATCTAGACTTAGCTACTGCTACAGGAGGCTTACAATCAGCAGGCATTTTGTGATAGAGTTTGTTGAATATTTTGATAAAATCTGCTACTGGTTCACCAATGTTCCTTTTAAGCTCTTCAAATTTTGTGAGGAAGTAAAGAGGATCCTTTTTCACACCCCATTGATTTTTTAATATGGTTGTAAGCTCTTCCCAATTTCTAATGGTAGCTCCTAGTAACTATCTAAACCAAATCCTCACATTTCCTTCAAGATACTGTACAACAATCTCATATAAACATTTTCTTCTTCAACATTCATGTTGTTTGCAAAATCAGGGAAAGCTTGAATCTGAGAGACTAGTTTCTCCATTGTATTTGGGAAGGTACGTTAAATATCTAGCTGGGAATGCATCAAGGTTATTAGGTAAGACTAAGGCAACACATCTAGCCTATACAATAGGTTGGAAAGCCATGACAACAAGTGGTGTATGAAGTGCTGGAGGTGTATGAGGTTTTCCAGGTGGAGTATGAGGTGTTTGTGTGGATGTAGATGATGAAGAAGAAGTAGAGGAAGAAGATGGTGATTTAGGAGTTGATGGACTAGTTGGAGGTGAAGGAGGAGGAGATCTCCTCAAAGACTTCAAAGGAGTCTTAAGAACTAGCTTTGGGATCTATAAAGGAATACCTTCTTTTGATTGAAAAAGAGGATTGGTATATACAAAAAAGGTCTCTTTAGGTTGCTCAGAAGAAGAAGCTTCAGGTTGATTAAAAATGGAAGGAAATGGATAAGTGGTAGGGGATATGAAATATGTGGGTTTATATTCTAGTAGATTGACACCCAAATAATATTTAGTTTTAGGTGATCTTGGTGGTAGTGTGGGTCTTGGATGAGATTCTAATGAATGAATAAGGTAGGATGACTTAAATCAACTCCTTTATTTAGAAGTTCAACAACCCTAGGTGATAAATGAGAATAATCAAGATCAGATGGGATATTACTATAGGGGTCAAATGATTCTAATTCTTTATACTGTAGGATTGAAGAGGAAAAATAATATGGTTGGTGTCCCCTTTTATATTTGGATTTTCTCAGAATCTTTTCAGGATCTAACAAAGGACTAACTATGTTACCTTCTAAACGAGATTTGGTATGTTTAAAAGGTGCCAGCTTGGGAGTGTGGAGTCACCAAGGTGAATGATTTTAACCTTTATAAACCTTTAATCACCTTTAAAGGAAAAGAATGAATGAATATCGTTGTCCCAAGGGAAACTTAAATGAAATTCGAATTCCCGACAGTGGCGCCAGTCTGATGTTGTACCTCTGAGATAGTAGTAGGTCAAGCTACCAACGCTAGAGCATCTAAAATAATTGTCTTGGGGGTTTTTGGTTTTAGTTTTGGAAGACCAATGAATGAAGACAAATGTAGAATTAATGTAATTAATCCTTTGGGTTTTATTAATACTTCAACAAAGAGCTGCTATAAAGCATTACACAGTGATATAGATCAAAATAGTGGTGAGTAGAAGACAACAAAAAATATGATTATCATAGTTTCAAGACTGTAAAACAGAACAATCATAAGTAGGAAAACCTTCTGAACTATGTTCAAAAGATTCAAGGTAGTATACTTAAGCTTACACAAGATGCTGATGATTTATTGATTAGAGGGGATTAGCTACACAGACAGTTGCATTAATCCAATCTCTTAATAGATCATCACTTCAGGAGCTTATAGGAATCAATTGAAACTCTAATTGTTCCTACCTAGATATCTTTATAAGTCATAAGCATGTGAAGAAATACATAATGATTGAAGAACTGGAAAAACTTACAGGATAACGCAAACTGTGCAAGACCATATTCAGAATCCTTTGCTTTGTATTAAGGTTCTAGAAAGACCAATTACATCAAGTGTCTACAAAAGTTTCCTTCAAAGGTGGCTTCCAGGTTCAAATTAGCATTAATAGTCAAGATTTTACAAGCAATGATCTATGAATCTTGAACTCCGAACCATTTACAACTCTAGAAAAGAGTTATTTATACAGTAATGAAATTCAGGAAAAGATCTTGAAACAGACTAAGATTTTTAGGAAAAGAAAGATATTCATGGCAAGAAGATAGGGGTAGCTATTTGAACTGCTTCTTGCTGTCCCCTTTATTTAGGTTGTGCTAGCTTTCTGTAGGATATTTTTTCCCTTTAAGCTACTTGGTTGCTCACATTCTTCATGCTGGCTGATTGTTTTCATCTTATATTTTTTGAACTCTGTAAAGATCCTTTAATCTGGCTGAGTGACCTTTACTGTGCTCCTTTCTACTTTACTGTGCATTTGAGGTTTTTACTGTGTTTTTCATAGTAAATCACTCATTTTATCTTCCAACTATTATGCAGGCTTATTTTTATAAACCTAGAACAACAATCTTCTTTCCTGCAAAACACAAAAACTTTTAAGAAAAACAAGGTGACTGAGGGTCTTTTAATGGCTTTGCTGAGCTTGAAAGGCTATTGGAAAGAGTCTGGGGCATGGAGGGTAAACAATGGCTTTAATGGCTGCAGAGGCATAATGGAGGCTGCACTGTGTAAAACAGGCAAAACAGAGCAAAAATGGCCTTTTTATGCGTTAAAAGGGAAAAACAGTTAACCTTTTAACTATCGGGCGAAGACGAATAGTGCGAAAGAAAGAGTACGGAGGGATTAAATATGGAGGGATGGCTTAATTGTGGTTAAAAATGTGATTAGCGGTTTAAATGGAGTTTTGGGTCATTTCTTCGTTTAAATCGAAAAAACGATTTAACACAGAAAATCTTTGCAAAACACATAATGGCGGACTTGAAATTTATGAATTGGAGTAGATAATGATATCGAGTCCGGGTCTTATATCGCATATCGCAATCAGAGTGGTTCTTCATTAAAATCATATAAACGATTTAACGAAGAAATTCTTCATAAAACAATGTATAACGGATTTGAAACTTTATAAATCCTGGCGGATAAATGATATCAGGTCCAGGTTCAAATTGGATATCGCAATCAGAGTTAGGTGGGGGTAGGCCCATCGCAAAGGAATGTGATGGGGGTTGGATGTGAAATAGAAATAGACTGTAATATATATATGGACAGGTCTCGGTCTATCGCAATCGGAGATCAGATATCACAAAGGCGAAAGGTTATTTCTTTGGTTGGGAATTGCGATGAGGTCGGATGCGATGTGGCGGTAATATGTAATATATATATGCGTTGGGTCCGAGCTTCCATATCGCAGTCAGGGATCACAATACATGGAGGGTTATGCTATAAGCGAGATTGCGATGGAGGGCAGATGTGAAATGCAATATATTATGATATATAATGATGTCGGGTTTGGACTTCCTATTGTATATCGCAATCAGAGTTTGCAAAGCGGGGAGGGTTATTTATATGAAGGACTTGCGATCCCACTGATGCGATATTTATATGAAATACATAGTTTTTTATAAAACTAAGGGTTTTCAGTTATTTAATAAAAGGAGTTAATGATACGGGAAATGTATTTTTTTCAAGGATTTAATACATAAATTAGTTTTAAAATGAAATGTGAGCAGAAAAGGGAAATGCAACTAAGTATAATGCTTTTTAATGAATGATTTGACTTTTCATATAAACATTTATACTTAGGGTAAAAGACATTTTTATGGGGTTTTTATGTAAAAAAGGATTTTACATGTAAAAAGGGATTGTTCATGGTTTTTTTACTTTTCCTAGGTAAAAAGGGTTTTTACCATAGGAAAAGGGGTTTTTATGGGAATGAATGAATATGAATGTATAAAGGGGAAATTAGTAAAGTAAAAGGGTGAAATGAATAGAGAAGTTAATTAATTGACTTTGTAAACCTTCATTTGCCTTGTGTAATTGCATCATGAGCATAGGAACATGATAAATATTCATTTTGTCCAATCAACCATTAAACTTTTGCAACCTTTATCTACTTACCCTTTGCTTATCCTATCATTTTTTCTTCACTAAGTGGGTGCATTTAAGCTAGCAAACCCTTATCCTTTCTTCTTATTTAACAAAAACAAACTATCTAAATCTACCCTTATAACTTCCAAGGGCTCAGATTAAACTGATGAGCACCTTATTATTCTCTACCTAACTACTGATCTGCCAAGATTAAACAGTTTGGCCAGATCTTTATTCTCTAAATATAACATCAAATTTAAAGCAGGAAACAGTTAAGATTAAACAGTTTGACTGTCATGGGTTGTGGCATTTAAAACGAGCTACACACATCCATTATTTTGTATAAATAGAGTAGTGGCATTTAGACTTGCTCACTTTCAAAGTTTATTTGTTTTCCTTCTACCTAACATTTTCTTTTGCCTTGATTTTTCTAGAGCAGCTAACCTAAGATTTTATTTGATATGGAAATAATCATCAAAATATTTTTTAAACTAACATTTTATTCACTATTGTTACGTCCATATCCTAACTTAACATTTTTTTGAAATATTCTATCTAATCAAAACCAAAAACTGCTAAAAATTTCACCAAGTACATGAGTGAACCCACAAGTTGCCTATAAACAATAGCTTCCACTACTTCCCCTGAAGTAGCATTCTCCTTCCTCCAGTTACCTGCTAGAGGAGTCTCCATGGGTTTGCTGCTCTCCATGTGAAATCTATGAAATATCTCATTGGCATACTTGTGTTGAGACACAAACAACTCCCCATATCCCTGACATACCTCCATGCCAAGAAAGTATTGCATGAGCCCCATGTTCCTCATCTCAAACTCTCTTGTAAGGTCCTCCTTGCAAGACTTGATCAACTGATCCTCACCTATCAGTATGAGATCATCAACATAAAGTACAATGATCAATCGTTTACCTTCCACCACTATGTGGTACAGGTTCACATCTGCTTCACTCTTTGTGAAGCCCAACCCGATGAAGTAGCTATCTGTCCTAATGTAGCTATCCTAGTGTACCAAGCACGAGGTGCTTGCTTTAGCCCATACAATGCTCTCTTGAGCCGACACGCATGCGACTCATGGTCAAAGGTCTCAAAAAATTCAGGCTTCTCTATGTACACCACTTCCTCAATCATGTCATTAAGGAAGGATGTCTTCACATCCATTTGATGTATCTCCCAACCCATCTGTGTTGGTAGTGTGAATATAGATATGATCAATGAGTACCTTGCAACATGAGAAAAGGTCTCATCATAGTTAATCCCCTCTACTTATGAAAATCCATGGGCCACAAATCTAGCCTTATGATTCTCCACACTACCATCCACAGCTTTCTTTACCTTGTAAAGCCAATGAGAGCTCACCATTGACTTGTACTCCAGTCTCGAGACCACATCCCAAACACTGTTACAAACTATGGAGTCATATTCCTCCACCATGGAATCAACCCAAACCGGATGGTGCATTGATTCCTTAAAGGAATATGGATCTCTCACAACAAATTCACCCATAAGAGCCATGTATCGAGTGTACACCTCAAGTAACCTCCTCTGCCTGCAGTGAGAAGTGGGTGCTCCCACATTCTCCCGTGCATCATCCAACAATATGTCAGCTTATCTGATTTTCTTTCTTCCCTCTCTGCAAGACTCTGCCTAAGTGAATGTCTCCACTCCTAGATCCTCTATATGTGGTTGCTCCACATCAATATGAGGCTCCTCAACCTTAGGAGCTAAAAGCTCCTCATTTACATGTAGCTCAAGCTCCCTCTTAAGGGAAACTGGCATGGCCTTCTCCTCATTGAATCTGAACCACTATCATCATGTTGGTCAAAAAGTACACTCGATAGTTGTGAGGTGTATCAATGCACCCCGAAAATATCCCCAACTCTGCTATAGGCTCAAGCTTCTTCCATGCATTTTTGGTCACATGGAAATATACCGATGACCCAAAGATCCTGAACTGACCAACATCTGACCTCTTACTGGAATAATCCTCCTATGGTGTCTTCATCTCAAGTATCCGATGTGGGTTATGGTTCTGAACATAAACCATTGTGTTGCATGCCTTAGCCCACAAGTGTAGTGGTAAGCCCTTATCATGCAACATCACCCTCGCTACCCCTACTATGCTTATGTTCTTCCTCTTGGCCACCCCATTTTGCTATGGGTTATGGGGTGCCGTCAACTCCCATTTAATCCCTTCCATTGCACAAAATTTATTAAACTCATTTGAGACATACTCACCACTGTTATCACTCCATAGAGCTTTAACCTTCTTTCCCGTCTCTTTCTCCACCAATGATTTAAACTCACAAAAATTTGTGAAAGTTTGATCCTTTTTCTGCATGAAAAATATCCAGCATTTACGAGAATAATCATCAACAAATATAACATAATACCTATGTTTGGCCATGGATGTTGTCGAGAATGGTCCATACACATCTGAATGGACTCGCTTTAGAATATACTCCACTCATCTATCTCTGTCATGAAAGGAAGACTTGGTGTATTTTCCAAATTTACACCCCTTGCATGCATCAAGTTTCTCAAGCGTATCTTTGGGAAGACCGATAGAGACCTATTACAATATCTTCAAAGACCCGTGATGCAAGTGGACTAATCGCCTATGCCACAACTCACCAACATCTAAGCTTTGCACCATTTCTACTTTTGTGCACAAAGAAGCACACTCCTCTACCTCCAAATTATAGAGATTCTTCACCTGAATCCCTATCTTCTTTACTTGACCTATGGCTATTTATTGAAGGAACGCCTTTCCTTTTGAGAAGATCACATCATAGCTTCTATCCTCGAGCATGGAAATGGATACCAAGTTCTTCTTCAACCCAAGAACATACATAACATTCTTCAAGGTGAGTGGAGCCCCATGCTCTCTCTGAAAAGTAATCGTGCCCAATCCAGTAACACTATCTTCCTGTTGTCACCCATCTTGATATGACTATGGAGATCTTTCTCCTCCAGGTCAATGAATAACTCTTTGTCGTCAGTCATGTGGAATGAAGCTCCACTCTCTAAGTACCATACACTTCCCATTATTGATGACACCATGCATATAATGAGGGAAAAGTCCAATTTGAATTGAGAGGTCAAAGCCTCACCCATCGCTCCTCCTGAGGACTTTTTCTTGGACTTCTTGAGTGGACAAGTTGTAGAAAAATGGCCCAGCTCATGACAATGAAACCACTTAACTTTCGTCATGTCTTTCTTCTTACCTCCATGATAAGAATCTAATTTGGAATGGGAATCCTTCCCTTTCCCCTTCTTCACCTTAATTGCTAAGGCATGGTTCTCTTCATCATCAGTCTTTGATGAAGAGCCATCCCTGGTGTTCCTCTTGATCTCCTCCTGCATCAAATCTGACCACAATCATTCCCAATCTGGGAGCTTCTCCTGACCATTGAAAGAGTCCTGATAACTATGCCAACTCTTTGGGAGTCCTAGAAGAGCAAGACTAACCATATCATCCTCAGCAACCGTGATTCCAACACTTCTAGGTTCATCACGACTCTAAGTGCACTTGGTCAAGTATTTTGGAATCGTCTCGCCTTTCTCTATTATGATTTTTTGAAGTTTGTCCTTTAGTTCCAATTTCCTTTGGTCAGTGTTGTTCCGATACAAGTTTGTTAATATTTTCCACATAACATATAGTGTTTCCTTTCCATGGAGACTCGAGACAATGTGGTCTTGAACTCCCTCAAGGATTATTCGCCTCGCCTTCGCCGCACACTTCTTCCATTCGACCAATTTTGTGCATCTGATGTTGCTGGCTTAGGAATTTCTTGATCAATGAATTCCTTCAAGCCATTTTCTTATTTCAAAACCTCCATTCTATCTCTCCAGGCTATAAAATTCAAGTTGTCTTTGAAGGCATATTCGAGCCGCAAATCGTAGAACACCATTTTCTAATCTTGAAGTATGTATTGTAAATTTGAATTTCACTTATAACACAAAAATCAAAACTTTGAAATCTCCTCTAGTATAGTGTTCTCAGCTCTGATACCATGTAGAAAATCATGTAGATTCACAAGCTCATGCAATGTACTAAAGTACAAGACAAGAATCTACTTCTACTTTCAACTAGCGCAAGCAAATAGATCGATGAAAACGATATGAAAAAGAAGAAGATAAATCAATGGCACATAACACAACATGTATTTGGGGAAAACCACTGCTGAAAACTCCATTATCTATATTGCATATATTAGAAATATGAGTGAAGATACAAAGCGTTTTCTCACTAGAACAATGCCACACAATTATGCTCAACTCTCTTAGCTCACAAGCTAGCTCTTGGCAAACACTTAGCCAATTATGCAGCTCTCCAAGCCCCTAATCTCTTGCGTAATTCCTAGGATGAATAGCCTGTATTTAAAAGGAATTCATTCTTCCAAAATTGCGCATTCTAAGCATAGGATCAATATCTGATGCATGCATGACATTTACACTCTAGTAAATAATACAACTGATAGTACATTGTCCCTGAACTCTAGTCTCAACCAGGTCTCTCTCAGAATCAACATGCATGAGTTTCTGATGAGGGAATCTTCAGTTAACTAGAGTGACACTTATGGATGCACTAGTGCACCAATTGTTTGTTAACTCTCTATTAGTTCCACAAACAGTTTGGAACTAATTTATTTGAACTTAACTCAATAAACTGAGTGATCTAATTTCCAACTCAATTTAAACTCATACTGGACCCCTAAAACTTAGGGAGAAAGTATACATGACTACATAAAGACTTCCAACTCGAATTCCTATGCTAATTAAGTTAATTAAAATTGATTAACTATTTACAAGTTTCTATGAGAATAGAATTTGATTTTAATTCTCAATTTAGTTCAAGGACAAATTAACCTGAAATTTCATGTTGCCATTTGTCAACATAATGGGAAATATTAATGTTATAAAATACCTTATAAACCATTATAATTAATGTTATATATCAATACATATGTATATTAACATATAATATTAGTATGTAATTGTTTCAAGAAGGGAGAGTGGGGGTGGTGTCAAGTCCACCCTGCTCTCACATTCAAAGCACATTAAGTGCATGAATTCACCACTTGGCATCCTTATCCCTTCAATCTTCATTAAATTGTTGGGTGCTTTGGAAATGATTATCAATTTTTCCTGTAACACGAAGGTGGTAACACCATGTCGCCTCATATTGTTCTATTTGGCTGCTTTCCAATGATGTTTCGAGAGAAAGGAATTCCATGCAAAGGAGTTCATGGAAAAGGATGACCTCCCCACCCGCCCTAGCATGGGCAGAGGGATGGACATTTTCATTATGGAATTCCTCACTATTTTAGAATAATGGTTGTAGATGTTAAGGCACACAAGCTAAGGGTATTTGGTGAAAATTTATGGGCCTTGCGTAATGTCCTGGGAAAACAAAATAGGGACCAAGAAGACACCAATGTCTTATTTGAAGGTAATGTAGTGGACCTGGAATGCCACTTACGATATGCAAAATCTGCATATCATTGAATTGATCTTCATCTGGGCATGGAGCTTCAGGGGTCTAAATCGCCCACGGTAGAGATAATGGATGATTCCTCACTCTCTCTTGTCCATGTAGGCACACACCATGCCATGCCTCATAGTCCCTCGCCACAACGTCGCCAATCACATGGAAAGTCGAATCCTGGATCTACTTGTTCAAGTCCCTCCTGTGGCAAAGGTGGTGGTCTCAGTGGAGAAGTCTCTATTCAAGGCAACCATGGCAATGGTTCTCTTCATAGGCACTCTGAGTTTCTAGCTTCTTCTTGTCAACCAACCTCCTTAGGGCTTCCTCTATTAGATGACTCAGACTACTACAAACTATTGAGCACAATGTTGGCATTGATGTCAAATGGGAAAGGATGGTAGATGCATGATGTGTCAAGTGCAGGGGGAGTCTTACAGTTCACTACAATCTTTGGTATAAAAACATCATAATAATAGGATAAGTGAAGAAGCTATAAAATATTATAACTATGGTGTTTGGGATTCCCAGGCCTTAAAGGAATTTCTGCCTTAGGAGATCATCTCAAATGAAATTAGACCCTAATTAGATGGATAGAGCTCTGAAAGACTTTTCTAGTAGTATATGGAAGTCTACAAATGACCTCTGAGATCAAAATATATTTCTAGTCAAAAATCAATATCCCTAAGTCAAAGATTGCAACTATAGATGGTTATAGTCCTTTAGTTGGCACTACATTTGGTGCTTTTTCCAAATACAGCAGAGTCTTTTGGTAGAGGAGCTAAACACAGAGTTAGAAGGATGTGTCCTTGCAACACTACAGTGTAACAAGCTTTTATTTCTTGGTGAAGGTCCCACTACATAACTCATCTCAGCGGAAGTTCTTTGGATGATAGAAAATCATACGTTAAGTTGAATTTTTGGGATGACTATGCACCGAGAGGATGTGTAGCAATAGTATAGTAGGAGAATAAAGAATCTATTGGTAGAAGCACTACAGTGGGAGGCCCCACGAGGCAGCTCATCTCAGAGGTCCTTCCCTGGAAAATCCAGGCACAACAAAGTTTGGAAGAGCTAGGGATGACGTAGGGTTGAGAAACATGGCACAATGAGCAGTGAAGGGGCTTAAACCAAGTGGTTTTATGTTTTATTTTTTAACGAAGAAATTTGTTGAAAGACAAATTCTTGGGGCCCACTCTACCTCTATACTCAAGGCAACATGGATGATAGATGGAATGATGTGATTGGCTCATACAAAGAGCATGGTGGCACAGTCAACATGATGACATCAACAAGAGTGGCATGTGAACATGTCAATTTGTTGTTTTCAGTTGGCCAAATATGGGTGACACGTGTCACCACACAGAGGCATCATGTGGTGATGTTGATGTAAGCATGACATCATCAGGAAAATGTCACCCCAAAAGGGCTTCCCTGGAAGGTTTAAAAGTGGTGTAAGGTGAGGACACCTGGGATGATTCAGTGTTGGGAAAACACAACAGATAGAGAGGAAGTACAACTCACCCCAAAAGTATTTTTATTGATCTAAGTGTGTAGCATAGGTCCCTCCAAGAAACACCATCTCGAACCAACATCTGTGATGTTAGAAATTCAAGTATGGTATAGTACATGCAATAATTATCTTATTTTCTGAACGTAAAACAATTATTTGTGAGGTTAAAATTACTTTTATAAAAAAATTCTTCCACCAACAAATGATTATACTCATAAATTAAAAAACAATATCAAGGACAAACTAGAGATCACGATGCACAATAAGGGACACCAAACATTAGGTCCAGGACCAAGGCAAAACCCCATAAGGGGAAACCCAACCAATTCCTTTATTAGAGAGAGCCTTCAAAATAAATCAAGATAAGGGCTATACTGATTCAAGGAGACTACCACAAGTGAAAAGTTTGAATGTTAGAAATCCAACAAAATTCACCACAAATATTATATTTTCCACCACATAGATCATATCTATCAACAGACAGATTAGATCTATCAGCAAAGAGATTAGATCTGCCAACACAAAGCTGAGATCTATCACAATCCTCATATCTATGTTACAGAGTTGAAGTTTTCCACCAAGGAACTTTGATCTATGTCACAGTGTTTAGACCTGTCACCACAAAGCTTGAATCTACAAACAAGGAATTTGATCTATGTCACATAGTTTATCTTTGTCATCACAAATCTTGGATCTGTCAACAAGAAACTTGATCCATGTGACATAGTTTAGATTTGTCACCACAAATCTTGGATCTTCCAACAAGGAACTCAATCTATGTCACATAGTTTAGATTTGTCACCACAAAGCTTGGATCCACCGACAAGGAACTCGGTCTATGTCCTAGAGTTTATATCTATCACCACAAAGGTTGGATCTGCCAACAAGGAACTTGATCTATGTTACATAGTTCATATTTGTTTCTACAGAGCCCATATCTAAGATAAATATACCACATAATTTGTCTAACCTCCAATGATCTCGGAAATTTTCTACATAATTCATATATGTGCCACAAGGTTCGAATCAGTCCTTCATTGTACTCAAAACTATGTGTCAGACTTTGGATAGGTTCTCAGATAGGTACCACAGAGATAACAATATGATGTATACTTCAATGATAATAGAGAGAAGATAATTCTCCTTTAGAGACCTTTTCTTTCTTCAACTTGTCTTTTATGCTTGAGAGAATAAAGTTAATATGCTTCAAAGGTGAATGAATTACAAGGAGAGTGAGTAGCCTCTCTTTCTATAGTCATGAAGGTGATTTGAATCGGTATCTATGAAAGCAAGCCGACTCGAATGTATAGAAGGGATGACTTGCACTTATGGAGTGTTCGTAAATTGTGGAGCCTTTGTAAATTACAAATATTTTTCATCCTTTCATTGCCATGTAAAATATGGCTTACAAAATATATTTTGACCATGAAGAACATGTTATAAGGAAATTTATAATTCATTTTTCAAGTTACAATGAAAATAAATATTTCATGAAGAATGACCCTAACTACATTTTCAAAACTCCCTCTTAGCTAGGGAACTATTCATAGTCATATTCAAGATGTAATTCAATTTGAAAGGTTCTCTAAGAAAGGGTCAACATTAGATCATCATCATCAAAGTATTACCAACATCACTACCCAATACCAAATCACCATGGTACTCTTCATGCATACTCTCCCCAAGATTCCACAATCAATTAATGTCTCATAAGTTCATATCCATGGTACCATGTAAAGAAATCTTCTAGTACTACAAAACTAGAGCACTTCCTTATCCACGTATGATAATAATAAGATCTTTAGAGATAGATGTTGGGAGGCTCCTATCCAGCTTGGTAGCTTTTAATCCCATTCTCCTATCTAGGTCATTGTAATTGACTCAGGGACTACAACCCTATCTAGGTTATAGTACAAGATTTAGGAGAATCATTATTTTCCTTTAAATCACTGGTCATAGTGCCAGTTACAAGAAAATTTCCATCTTGCTTTCCAAGTCAATGTATTGAAACATGGATGTTAGTCCCTATACAGGTCAAATACATGACTCAGGAATATTCCCATCTTTCTATACAGGTCAATGTACTTGACACAAGGATGTTAAGCCTTATATAGGTTAAAGTAAAAGACACAAAAGAAGCTCATGAGACCATTCTCCCTATACAAGTCAATGTACAAGACATAGGGTAATAACCCTATACAAATCAATGTACAAGACATAAGGAAAATGAATCTCCATGACGCTGATAAATATATTAAACCATTCTTCCTATACAGGTCACATTAACACAACGAATACAACCCTACCGAGGTTAGTGTGACATAGGAAGAACAACATGATCTAAGAGGGTCACTACTCCCTCTTAGTTAGAAAGGAAATCTCCATAGGTCATAACTCATCTCTAAAATATAAAAACTTCCTCCAGGGAGAAGTTTTTCCAGAATATCAGTTGTTTACACATTAGTGGAGATATGTTGGAGCTTCACTACTCCTATATATACCATGTCACGAATGTAGTGATACAAGGTGCCATCATGTTCTGACTTGCCATGATACATTGAATCAAAACAAACAAATCGGAAAGCAATTTGTGAAGCCAAATTGCTTCATGAGTCATTACACATGCTACCATACATGGTTCCTCAATAGAACATGGTGCCACATAAGACTGATTTCTGCTTATTATAGGAGAGCCCAAAATAAACCAATTGGTGTTTGTGCCTTTTCTATTGTCAGTACTTTTGAATTAATCAGAAAATCCTTGTAACATGATGGATCAAAAGAGAATTCATAATTTTGATATCATACTTCCCTTTCCCCATATTTCCAATTCTAGGTCATAATGTATTAACCCAAGATTCTTCATATCTAGTTCAGTAGGCAACTCCCTTTCATTGGGGAGTAGGTTATGCACATAAGTAGATTCATAGGTTCATCCATCATAACCTTGATATGGTGGTTGAAATTAGTTTTACCAAGCCTCAACAAATATGATTCAAATGAACTAGTCAGCAGGTCTCACCAATTCAACAACAGAGTCTTTTCATACATATATTTTTCTTAATTAACTAACTTAATTAAAAAAAAAACTAACTATTTTAAAGATAAATCTTAACCTTTATAATATATAATTAAGACTAAAAATGTCATGTAAAAATTAAACCTCTTCCATTTACCTAGTAATTATTAATAATTAAATTAAAATTAATAAAAACTCTATTCTAAAATAAATATACCTATTAATATAATTAAAAATTAAAAATCACAATACCATATCTTAATCCCATATGTTAATTCCATATCTTAATTCCTATTGTAAATATTATATATCATTTGAAATTCATTCATTTAAACATGATAGCTTAAATTTACATATATTTGAATTTAGCTCGGGGTTCTCTTGAGAAACATGTTATCAAACGATAATCGATGTTTCAAAGACTTTATAAATATATAGAAACTTAAGTTAATGCATAGTTTAATATTCATACCATAAATGCGTTGCACAAATAGAATAGGTTCATCTTGAGTCGTGCACTAGTTTTGAAGATCAGAAATGTGCATGGTCGTTTTGGTTGCAAAGTGTATAGTTTTGGCTAATTGAATTTATCTATTGTTGAATTGAAGTTTTTGTGATCCATATCAAGTTTAAGAAATTTTTTTTGGTGTAAATCACAAGATAAATCGTTTGTCGACGCGTATCGAACCAATTAGTGTGGTTCATGGTCAAGACAAGTTGAAGAAACAGATCCATCTTAGCATGTTAAATACTCTGAGCAGAGACTCCAACGACTATCTTGACTAACGGCTAATTTTGACTTTAGAACTAGAATAAAGATTTAATGGAAATTAGTTAAATTAGGTGAATATATAAAAATATAAAATAATTTAAATAGTGTTAAAAGTTAGTTAAAAAGTTATTGTTTGATAACTAAAATTAAAGTTATTATTTAAATGGGAATTAGTTATATAAAACATTTCCTTATAATATATATATTATATATATATATATATATTATATATAAAATTATATAAGTATATATATAAAAGGTTAGTTAGAAAAATATGGAACACAGAAACTAAAATTAAAAATAAAATGAAATAAAAAAAAATAATAATAATATGTATCGTTTAATTAAGAAAGTTATAAGAGTACAATAAATAATTATTATATTTTATTTATTTTTAATTTAAAAAAATAATAATAATAATATATAAATAAAAATAATAAAATAAATAAATAAATCACGAATAATAATAATAATAATAATAAAATAATAATAATATAAAATAATAATAATTGAAATAAATTGAAATAAAATAATGAAAATAAATAAATCAAGTGAGCGACACATTCTAAAAAGAAGAAGGATTAGAACAATAAAAAAAAAACTACAGAGCCAAAAGGAGAAACCCTAGGAGGAAGGAAAAGATAAGGCTCCAAGGAAAAATATCCGCGAAATAAAGGGAAACATCGAAAGCTAGAAAAAGCAAGACTAGGAAGAAAGGATCGGGATCCAGTAGCTACTGATTTTCCTGCCGTCATCTCTATTGAGATTGCTTGGCCTTCTTTCAATTTCAATAGCTTCCCTGAATTTACGGTGATGGAACTGCGCAACCCTGGCAATAACCTTGGCCTCCTCAATACACACTTGATGCTTGGTCTTTTCCGCATGCTCTGCTAACGCTGAAGACTTGGTTCTCCCATGTCTTAGGTCCGCAGCATGTTCGCTAATCCTTTGATGGATGGAGTGCCCTGTTTCCCCGATATAGGGGGTCACACAAGAACAAGGGATCAAGTAGACACCCTTCATATCTTTAGGATAAATGGGATCTTTCACTGATCAGAGGGATTTGCGAATAGTGTTGAGGGGCCTGAAGGTTGAGGGAATATCATACTTCTTAAGAATCCGAACAATCTTGTCAGTGGTACCCTTGACCCTGAGGACATTCTCGTGAGATTTAATGTGGTCTCCTTTTATACTTGTATCCCTATAAAGGAAGCCATGGCACTGATCTATCGCCTAACAGATCCTGATACCACACATCTGGTTGAGATCTGTCTCACTTCCACTTTCTTTTGTTTTGAGGGTGAGTTCTTTGAACAGACCTGTGGTGTTGCCATGGGCTCACCCCTGTTCCCTATTGTTACGAATATTTTTATGGAAGATTTTGAAACCAGAGCTTTAGCCTCGGCTTATCTTCTTCCCAAGCTGTGGAAAAGGTATGTAGATGACACTAATGTCATCTGGTCCCATGGCTCGAAGGAGTTGGATCTCTTCTTCAACCACCTCAACTGTCAGTCCTCTGCCATTAAGTTCACTATGGAAAAAGAGGTTAATGGTTGCCTCCCTTTCTTGGATATTCTTATATCAAAGAATAATGACGATTTTCTCTCCCACTCAGTGTTCTGGAAGAAAACGCATACTGAACAGTATCTTCATCCTAATTCCCATCATTTCCCTGCTCAAAATTTGGGTGTTCTTAACACCCTCGCTACTCGAGCCCTGAGGATCTCTGATAGGGGGAGCTCCAATAAGGAGAAATCCCATCTCCTTAATGTCTTTATGGAGAATGGCTATAGTAGGCGCTTAGGTCAGAAAGCGTTCCTAAAAGCCTCTAAAAACTCGCTAATAAAAAAAGAACCTAAAGAGCGCCGGCTAGGGGTCCATCTTCCCTATGTCCAAGGTACCACTGACAAGATTGCTCAGATTCTTAAGAAGTATGATATTCCATCAACCTTCAGGCCCCTCAACACTATTCGCAAATCCCTCCGATCAGTGAAAGATCCCATTGATCCTAAAGATATGAAGGGTGTCTACTTGATCCCTTGTTCTTGTGGGACCCCCTATATCGGGGAAACAAGGCGCTCCATCCATCAAAGGATTAGCGAACATGCAGCGGACCTAAGACATGGGAGAACCAAGTCTTCAGCATTAGTAGAGCATGCGGAAAAGACCAAGCATCAAGTGTGTATTGAGGAGGCCAAGGTTATTGCCAGGGTTGCGCAGTTCCATCATCGTAAATTCAGGTAAGCTATTGAAATTGAAAGAAGGCCGAGCAATCTCAATAGAGATGACGGCTGGAAGATCAGTAGCTGCTAGATCCTGGCCCTTTCTTCCTAGTCTTGCTTTTTCTAGCTTTCGATGTTTCCCTTTATTTCGTGGATCTTTTTCCTTGGAGCTTTATCTTTTCCTTCCTCCTAGGATTTCTCCTTTTGGCTTTGTAGTTTTTTTGTTTGTTTGTTTGTTTTGTTTGTTTGTTTGTTTGTTTTTTTTTAATCCTGTTGTGATCATCCTTCTTTTTAGAATATGTCACTCGTTTGATTTATTTATTTTCATTATTTTATTTCAATTTATTTATTTTTAGTTATTTATTATATATTATTATTATTATTATTTAGTGATTCATTATTTATTTTATTCTATTATTATATTTAATATAATTTATTATTATTATTATTAAAAAAAAAATTTATGGTAATTTTTATAACTTCTTAATTTAAATGATATATATTAATTTATTTTTATTTTGTATTTCATTTTAATTTTTAATTTAGTTTCTAGTTCCAATATTTTTCTAAACTAACTCTCTCTATATATATATTAAGTATAAAAAAATCCTTTACATAACTAATTCCCATTTAAATATAATTTTTAATTTTTAATTATACAAACATAATTTTTTAACTAATTTTTAACACTCTTTAAATATTTTTATATTTTTATATATTCACTTAATTTAACTAATTTCCATTAAATCTTGACTCTGGTCCTAAAGTCAAAATTAGCTGTTAGTCAAGATAACCGTTGGAGTCATGCTAAGCTTGATTTGTTTCTTCAACTTACAGTGAGGATGAACCACACTAGTTGGTTCGAAACATGTAGACAAATAATTTATCTTGTGATTTAAGCCCAAAAATTTCTCTTAAACTTAAATAATTTATCTTGTGATTTAAGCCCAAAAATTTCTCTTAAACTTGAATTTATCTAATTGCAATTGCAATTTAGATAATTTAAATAGGTAACTGTTCTTGAACTTTTGACAGGCTTTAGGGACGGGGGTGCTGCTGAATCTAACCATTTTCTTAATCTTACTAATTGTCATAGCAATAGCAACACTTCTGATAACCTGTGAACTGTAACTCTCGAGCATAATCACCACCACACACTATAAAATTTCATTAACAATGTCCGCTGTTGGAGCTTCAGGTAAGGAGAATCCCAGCTGTTTCTTCCCAACTCCGACCAAGATCGTGCAAAGTACGGCATTTTCGTTGGACGAACGCTACGACTTAACTGTGCAATGAAGTCAACACGGAAACAGTAAATCCGGACTCCGAACGACCCGGTGGCCATTTTATTGCAGTGAACTCCGAAATCATTGGAAAAATTGATGACTATTGCAAACACAGTTTCTTGGAAGTTGCGTCGCATGAAATTCGATTAGATGAAAATGGGCCTCTGGAATAACCTTTTTATTACCGCCCTCATCGTTACTCCGTCGAAACAAACGCGACATTTCTTGGCTTCTGAAAGCCACGAAGCATTTTTCAGTTCATAAAAGCATCGGAGGTGCTGCCAGTTGGGGAGAAATTGAAGGTTCGAAGCACATAAAGGGCGAGTAGTTGTAGCTTGCTATCTTTGCTGGGCAGGCTATCTAAGTGGTTTGTGGTTCGAGATCAGCCGAATTGAAAGGGATTTTTTGTTTTGTGGCTTCAATTTGATATAGAATGAGCTCGGGCAGTGATCGTAATGATCCCCCTCAGGAAAATGACGAGCCCACATATTTCGTTTATGACAATGTCATGATAGCGGCCATAATATGTCTCCTCCTTCTGGCTTTGCTAGTCATTTTGCAGCACCTTTATGCCAGATGGAGTTCGGCATCGCTTGCCAGATTTTTTAGAAGGACTCGACGGAGATCGGCTTCTAACGGTCCTCGGTTTTATTTTACAGGACAAGAACCAGCAACGCTGCGGAATGTGGGGTTGGATTCTGCGATAGCAGAGTCTCTGCCCATGTTTGTTTATAAATCTCAGAATTTCACAGATGGGCTGGAGTGCGCAGTGTGTCTGTGCGAATTCGAGGAAAATGAGAAAGGCCGTCTTCTGCCAAATTGCAGGCATAGTTTTCATGTCGAGTGTATCGACATGTGGTTTCGTTCGCATTCCACTTGTCCCATTTGCAGAACCGGTGCCCAGCCGGAACAGCCAGTTTCGGAATCCGATAGAGTAGAGCAGGTTTCCGTTACAATGCCAGGACCAATTGCTTCAGGTTTCCAAGAAAATCTGAATTTGCAGCAAGAGCAGAGTGTAAGCTGTGGAGAAGAATACAATCTGCAGAAGCGAACAAATATATTCTCTTGGGATCGGCAGAAGCGGATAAAAGCAGAGATGGATGAGGGAACCTCTGGTGGAAGAGCGTTAATGCCCGAGATTGCCATTGAAATACCCAAGAGGCCCGATGGCTTCTCGTCTCGCGGGGAAGGCCATCAGCGTGGTTCACCAAATGGTTTGCAGTGGTCTTCGAGATCTCCAGTTACTCGCCTCTGTTCGCTTTCGAGGATGGTGAGCAGAGACAAAGAGAGTACTCAGGTCTTCCCATCCGATCATCCTGCCGAACGCGACGCCGAAAATAATGGGAATTGAAGAAGTTTCTGCCCGCTTCCTCGGGCAGAAGACAGACAAATCGTTCAATTTTGTGTTGTGGTTATTGTGGGGAAAGGCACAGCATGCCATTCATATAAATTATATCATATTCTGTGACTAAATATAAATTTATGTTGTAATCGGCCAATCAATGTGATGTGAAGAACGATATATGAAGTTTTTAATGAACGTTTCTGTTTTTATTTCTTCTGGCCGTATTTTAACTCCCTTTAATGGATTTTGGTTTTCAATTTTTTTAATTAATTTTGAAATTGAGTAAGAAATTGTTAAAATCATTGAGTGTTGTGGCTTATATAATTTCCGTGAATTAATATTTTTCTAAAAACTCATTTATATTTAAAAATATATTTTATATAATGAAAAATCATAAAGACTTGATTTTCTAGGAGGGTCGACTTGACCTTATGGAGTTTTGGTAAATTGTGGAGCCTTCGTAAATTATAAATATAATTTTCCTCTTTTCAATTTCATGTAAAATATTGTTTACAAAATTTATTTTGACCATAAAGAACATGTTAAAAGGCAATTTATAATTTATTTTTCAAGTTATAATGAAAATAAACACTTCATGAAAAATGACCCACGTTACATTCTCAACATTTTCTCTTATATAGGGAAGTATTCATAGTCATAATCAGGATGTAATTTAATTGGAAAGGTTCTTTATGAAAGGGTCAAGATTAGATCAACATCATTAAAGGATTACCAACATCACTACCCAATACCAAATTACCATGTTACTCTTCATGCATACTCTCCCTAAAAGACCATAGTCAACTAGTGTCTCATAAGTTCATAGCCATGGTACCATATAATGTAATCAATTAGTATTGCAAAACTAGAATAATGCCTTATCCATGCATGGTAATAATAAGATATTTAGAGGTAGATGCTGGGATGCTCCTATCCAAACCGGTAGCCTTTAATCCCATTCTCCTATCTAGGTCACTGTAATTGACTCAGGGACTACAACCCTATCTAGGTCAGAGAAAAAGACTTAGGAGAATGGTTATTTTCCTTTATGTTACTAGCCATAGTTCTAGCTACAAGAAAATCTCCAGTTAATGTATTGAAACATGGATGTTAAGCCCTATACAGGTCAAATACATAACTGAGGAAGATGCCCAACTTTCTATAGAGTTCAGTGTACTTGATACACGGATGTTAAGCCAAATACAACTCAAAATACAAGACACAAAAATATGTTCACAGAACCATTCTCCCTATACAAGTCAATGTACAAGACACATGGTAATAAACCTACAAAGTTCATAGTACAAGACACAGGGAAAATGAATGTCCATGATGTTGATCAATATATCAAACCATTCTTCCTACACAAGGTAGATTGACGCATGGACTACAATCCTATCCAAGTTAGTATGACACAAGAAGAACAACATGATCTAAGAGGGTCACTATTCCATCTTAGCTAGAGAGGCAATCTCCACAAGTCATAACTCATCTCTAAAATATACAAACTTCCTCTAAGGAGAGTTTTTTCCAGAATATAAGTTGTATGCACATCAATGGATATATATTGGAGCTTCATCGCTCCTATCTACACCATGCCATGAATGTAGTAATACTAGGTGACAACATGCTCTCGCTTTCCATGATACATTGAATTCTTAAACAACTTCACAGAATATCATTATGGTATTCAGAATCAGACCGAACAAATCAAAAAGCACTTTCTGAAGCCAAATTGCTTCATGAGTCACTACACATGCTACCATACATGTTGCCTCAATAGAACTCGGTGCCACAGAAGATTATTTTCTTCTTATTATAGGAGAGCCCAAAACAAACTAACCATTGTTTATGCCTTTTACATCATTATTACTTCCGAATTAATCAAAGAATTCGTGCAACATGATGGATCAAAAGGGAATTCCTAATCTTGATATCACCCTTCCCTTGTCCCAGATTTTCAATTCCATGTAATAATCTATTAACCTGAGATTTTTCATATCCAATTAGTAGCCAACTCCCTTTTTATTGGGGAGTAGGTCATCCACATAAGGAAGAAGATTCATAGGTTAATCCATCACAACCTTGATATGGAGGTTGAAATTAGTTTTTCCAAGCTTCGAAATATATGCATCAAATGAACCAGTCAATAGGTCTCACCAATTCAACAACAAAGTTTTTTCAGCAGATGTCCATGGGCATACAATCCATAATCTCAAATGTCAACAAGGCTTAGAAATTAATCATCATCAAGAATTAGAAGATGTAATGGTTTTTCCTACTCCCTCTGACACTAATGCTCATTGTTCACCAATCTTGTTGTTGTCTTGTTCTTCCAATATGGCAGATCTTAAGATGTTCCTTCAATTTAGATTAGGAGGACAAGGAACAACAAATGCAATTACCAGAACAAGAGACTGAATATAAAATTAATGAAATCACACAACATGTTAGCTTGTTCTTGTATTAACATTATATATCTAGGATTCTCAGCAGGAGCAATCTATCCTAGGGCTTAGTCCACAAGCTCTTACCCTAATCCTTAGGATTTATTAGCTGCGGTTTCATATCCAAACCCTATAAGTGCCATACATCTTCAATAGTCCTATGGTTTTGTCCATAAACCCTATATTGTTCATGTTTTGACTCATTTAGGGTTTATAGGCCCTAAAATTACAAAACCTTGATATTCAACATAGGTATTCAATCTTGATTAGCCAAAACCCTAGGGACTTTTGCAAGACATGAAGTATTTAAATCCTATACCTTTTCAAAAGAAAATTCATTATCTAGTAAAATCAACAATACAACTTTATTATTCAAAGTACTTAAATCAGGAATAAGTTGATGTATCACCAAGATCTTTTCCATACATTAGAAAGAATCAGGTCCAAGATTTATCAAAAATATTTCCTAGGGCATAGTTATTGCATATACGTTCATGATATATTCTAGAATACAGTAATAATATGACTATGCTAAAGACCACAAAGATTATTGTATTGGTGAATAAGAGCTTGAAGATATAAAGTATGAATACCAATGATTTTACTAGCAATAAAAGCTACTCTATCAATTTTATCCTAAGAGATAATAAAAAAGTCAAATCAAACAAGCTAAACCTAGTATCTTCAACCTCATGACTCAATACATGTGTTGAATAGTAGAAATCATAATCTTCTTCATTCTTGACATTCTTGGAGGGATCCACTTCTTCAGTTGTTGACGCCTAATGCTTTCCCTTCCTTTTCTTACTATTTGATCTATTAGGGTAATTATTCTTGTAGTGACCATATTGATGAAAACCACATAATTGAACCTTGGACATATCTTTGTTACCTTAAGGAGATGCCCCCCTATTTCAGTTCTTCCCTTGAAAACCAAATTCCTTCTTCCCATTGAACTTCTTAGGTCATGCAGCGAAAGCTTGCGAATTAGATTCTTGAATGTCTCCCTTGGATTTGAGTCTAACTTCTTATTCTATGAAAGAAACCCATAAATCATCAAATGTGGGCCTATCCTTTACATAATAGATTCCACTAGCAAAAGAATCATGTTTTTTGGGTAGACCATTGATTGTAGTAGTCACTAGTTCAGATTTAGAAATAATCTCTTCCATGCCTTGAAGCTCATCCCTTACATGACATATCGTCAAATAGAATGAAACCATTTATTCTCTCTGCGCTAGCTTTAGATCATGAAATTGATTCCTAAGGTAGATCATTTGACCAGTAGTATATGTTTGGGTAGGCCATTGATTGCAATAGTCACTAGTTGAGATTAAGAAATCATTTCTCCCATGCCTTGAGGCTCATCCCTTATATTAGATATATTCACAAAGAAGGAATCCATTGATTCTCCCAGTGCTGCCCTTAGATCATGAAGCTAATTCCTAAGGGAGATCATTTGACCAATAGTATTAGATGAATATAAGATTACTAGTTTTTTGTATACTTACTTGGTAGTTTTATATTCAAACACATAAGGAATCAAGTGATCCTTGAGAGACACAAAGATAATCCTTTGAGCCTTGACCTCTAGCTTTCGATGCTTGGCCTTTTCAACATCATCTTTAGGTTGAACAACCTTTTCTTGAAAATATTGCAAAAAAAATGTGCTCTTCTAAGATCAAATCAATCCTCTTTTTCCTGGCCTTGAAATTTTCTACTCCATTGAGCTTGTTTCCTTCTGTCCCAGAAGGATCCATTTCTTCATTAGCCTTAGTCATTGGTAAGAGATGGTGATGAATAAGAGATTATTCCTTCAAGAGCTTCTTTTAAAGGTTTCTTGTAATGGGTGATAAAAAAAAATTATTCCTTTATTCCTGCTCTAATACCATGTTAGAAATTCAAGTACAATGCATTACAACCAATAATTTTCTTTTTTTCTAACTTCAAATAATTATTTATGAGGTTAGAAATACTTTTATGAATTTTTTCTTCCACCAACAAATGATTATACTTCAAAAATTAAACAATGATAGTAAGGAGAATGCAAAAATCACGATGACAATAAGAGACACCAAATATTAGGTCCAAGACTAGGGAAAAAACCCACAAGGGGAAAACACAACCAATTACTTTCTTAGAGATATACTTGAAAAGACATCACGACAAGGGCTATACTGATTCAATAAGACTACCACAAGTGAAAAGTTTTAATGTTATAAATTTAACAAAATTCACCACAAAGATCAGATATTCCCCCACACAGATTGAATATGTCAACACAGAGATCAGATATGTCACCACAGGGAGAAGATCTACCACCATAGAACTTAGATATGCCACCAAAAAAATTGAATCTATCATAATGCTCAGATCTATGTTACAAAGTTCAAATATTCCACCAAGTAACTTTGATCTATGTCACAAAGTTTAGATATGTCAACACAAAACTTGAATATGCCAACGGGTAACTTGATTTATGTCACATAGTTTAGATCTGTCACCAAAAAAACTTGGATCTATCAACAAGGAACTCAATCTATGCCACATATTTTATATTTTTCACCGCAAAGCTTGGATATGCCAACAAGGAACTTGATCTATGTCACATAGTTTAGATCTGTCACCGCAAAGCTTATATCTGCCAACAAGGAACTTGATTTATGTCACATAGTTTATATCTGTCACTAGAAATCTTGAATTTGCCTACAAGGAACCGAATCCATGTTACAGATTTCAAATCTATTGTTATAGAGCTTATATCTAATATAAATATAGCATATAATTTCTCTAACCACTGATGATCTCATACATTTGCAACAAAAATCAGATAGGTGCCACAAAGTTCAAATAAGTCCTTCATTGAACTTGAAACTATGTGTCAGACTTTAGATAGGTGCTCAGATAAGTACCATAGAGATAACAATATGATGTAGACTTTAGTGATAATAGAGAGAATATATTGCTCCTTTAGAGACCTTAACTTGCTTAGAATTGTCTTGTATGCTTGAAAGAGTCAATTTGAATATGCTTGAGAGGTGAATGTATTATAAGGAGAGTGAATAGGCTCTCTTTTTATAGTCATCAAGGTGATTTGAATTAGTGCTTATGAAGCAAGCTAACTTGACTATCTAGAAGGGCCGAATTGCACTTTTCGAGCCTTCATAAATTGTGGAGCATTAGTAAATTACAAATATAAATTTTCTCCTTTCAATGCCATGTAAAATATGGCTTACAAAATTTATTTTGACAATGAAGAACATGCTAGAAGGAAATAACAATTCATTTTTCATGTTACAATGAAAATAAATATTTCATGAAGGTTGGTCATAACTACATATTCAACACTTGGAAGGTTTTAAAAGAGCCTAGGAGAGGGATTTTCAGGCTGACTAAGCGTTAGGACAGGTGGATTATGGAGAAGAGTTGAGAACCAATTAGAAATTGGTTGGGACATGTCACTCAAAAGGAAATAAAAGGGAGCATGCGAGGTAGCTTTGGGTTGATTCGACTTTGGGAGATGATGAAAAATACAGTTAAAGATCAAGTACCAATAGTGAAAGCACAAGGCATACCCACAAGACATGAAATTCTGAAAGGAAGGCCAAGGATAAGGCAAAACTCTTGGACTAGCCTTTGTGTGCATTCTTTGACCATAAGCATGGAAGGATAATATATGGCGATTAAGCCCTTGGGGCTAATAATAGCACAAAGCGATTCCCAAGACCATTTATGTGGTGGTTTTTGTATGATTAAGAGACCAAGGCCCTTTGGGCCAATTTCAATGAAAAATAGTTGTAGGCTTAGGGTTGATACAAAGTGTCAAGTATTTAAGCTCCATGAGCATATGCTTAAACAATATGAACGGGTGGAATTTTTTTTGTCTCTATGAGCTATAATTTTCATTTTGGCCATATTTGGGAGACCACCTCTTATTAGAAGAGTAGACATTGAATGGGCCAGCAACATTTGACAACTCCCCTACATTTATCAGTGCACCATAGGAATTAATAGAACATCACCTACATTAAATATCACCATCCCTGATCGTTAATGGTGAATGAGGAGAATTGAGAAATTAGGTAACTAGAAGGAAACAAGGAACACGACCTACAAACAAGTGTTGGCGAGCCATGCTATCTATACAGACACAATTCAATGGAGGAACTCCTTAAGTATGCAAGTGAACTGAGAATTAATTCTCAATATGGGAAACACTCAGGTGCCTATTCTCTGAGTTAATGTTGCTATAGTGGCCAAGTAATTTGCCAACAATTGCTACGTAATTAAATCATTGATGGCTTGCAATCATATTTGCAGAGCCTTATAAAGTTGGAATTGAGACCATGCTTGTACCTTATTTCTGAATAAATTGAGCCCATACACTTGTTCATGTTGAAGGTTAGTGTGCCATACTATATGTTGAATGTGTTGGTTAATGATCTGACAAATTGCATTGTTCACTATATTATTGTTGAACAAAACACTCAGGAAACACTGAGTCAAAGTGGGGAGCATTATTATGTGTTGTGTGAGTGGCTAAAGAGGGCATGAATTGTTAGGAGTGAGAGAAAAGTTGGTGCAAATATGAGGGCCGAGAGTTTTTGTTTGTACAAACTAATTAAGGGATAAGAGCAGAGTGTATGAAGCAATAAGGAGTTGTGTGTGAAAACATATCGGGTTAGTTATATTTCTAGGGAAAGTAGGACAATTGGGTGAAGTAGGTTGTGGCCTGCATCTATAAGAGGTTGGTGCCACTTGACAAGTTGTGGCTCGGTATTTTTTAAGGGGGTTGGGGCCTCCTATGAGTGGGTTCTCACAAAACTACAATAAAAAATAGATTGGTGGTTTTCCCATTTGGGTTTTCAAGTTAAATACATGTGTCCATGTGTGTATGTTTCTTATGTTAATGATATGTGTTCATATGAATATCTTACTCTGTTACTCATGTAATTAGTGGTGAATGCTCCTATGATATTAAAAATTTAAACTAGCATTAATTACTGATTCACCCCTGCCCCCTCTCAGTAATTCCTTATTCAAAAAATTGGTATTAGAGCCAAGTTCCTTTAAGAACAATCTAACCATTGGAAGGTAGATCTATAAGGAATCATGTCTAGACAAGAAAACAAGGATGTTTACTCAAGTAAAATACTAGTCTTTGATGGGTCAATCTATGTCTTTTGGAAAATTAGGATTGAAGTCTGTCTCATTTCCCTATGAACAAAAGTCTGGAGCTCTATGTTAGTAGACTATGTTGTCCTCGCAACTCCTATAGATGTAAATGGCAAAAGTTTTATGTGAATAATTCAAAGGCCAAGAATGGCATCTTGTACGGTCTTAGTCAATTTGAACTTGTAAAGGTTTTGCGCTATAAGTCAGCCAGTGAAGTTTGATGAAAACTTATTAAGAGTCATGAAGTAGATGAGAAAGTCAAGTAAGCCAAGATCCAAACCTTCAGGATGAGACTTGGGAGCTTAAGGATGAATGAAGAAGAAAGCATATAAGAATATTTTCTCAGAGTTGATGAGGTAACAAACATGATTAGGGGACTTGGTGAAGATTTCAATGAGGAAATGGTTGTTCAGAAGGTCTTGAGGTCTTTACCTGTGAGATTCAATGCCAAAATCTTAGCCATTGAGGAGATGACAAACTCGAATCTCACAATGGACTAGCTACTTGGTAGTCTCATTGCCTATGAGATGAGAGTAGGTAAAGAGAAGATTGAACCAAAGGAGGAAAAATTCAAGGTGTCTAAGAAGGCTAAGGAACACAAAGATCATCAAGAATGTTCTAGTTGTAAGTATGATTAGGAGTTGGCTCACTTTTCTAGAAAACTAAAATGTGGCTCAAGAAATACAAAGGAAAGTGGGCCTTCAAATGCTTTGAATGTGGAAGAATTGGACATTTCGCTTCCAAGTGTCCTTATAAAGAAAATTCAAAAAAGGAAAAATATCAAAGGCCTAAAGAAAAATCTCACAAAAATAAGAAGAAGAAGTCCATTAAGAAGAAGGGTCTCTACTCCAAAGAGAATAGCTCTACATCGAAATCTAATAGCAAGGATTCTTTAAAAGATGAGTCCAATGAATGTTTACTTATGGCACGTGAAGATGACTCAAAAACCAAGAATGTCTTGGAATCTAAGGAAGCAAACGAAGAACAAGGAATAATGGATCTTGAAGGGTAGCTCATCAGGGCTATTGATGAATCAAAGAAGGCCAGAAAGGGGAATAAGCAAATAAAAGGATAGTTGTTACATGCTTAAGAAGGTATGTACAACTCCGATAATGAGGATTTTGTTTATTAAAGAGAGAAAATTGAAGAAGCGATTAAAAGAAAATATAACTTGGTACTTCAATTAGAAGATAATCAAAAGACATGTGAAAAGCTAGAGGATGTGAATAGAATCTTGAAGCAAGTACTAATCAAGAAAAAAAGGAGAAGATGTTAGAAACATGTAAAGAAGATATTTTTCCTTGAAAGTCAAGTTAGAGGAAGAAAAATAGAAGGAAGAGGTTTTAAATGACTTGATTCTTGAATGGGAAGAGAATTGTCACAGTCTAGAAACATAAATTGTCTCGCTGGTACTGATCAAGAAAAAGGAGGAGATGATGTTACAAACATGTAAAGAAGATATTTTTTCCCTGAAAGTCAAGTTAGATGAAGAAAAATAGAAGGAAGAGGTTTTAAATGACTTGATTCTTGAATGGGAAGAGAATTGTCACAGTCTAGAAACATAAATTGTCTCGCTGGGAACAAATCTTAAGAGGTAAAAGAAAAAAAGGATATGGAAATAAAATTTGCTGAAGGGACAAAGAATTTAAATCATATTTTGAGTTGTCAAAGACCTCCAAAGATTAAGACATGTTTGGTTTACTCTGAATAAGAAAATCCTTCTCTGATAAACAAAAGTTTCGAGTCCATAAGATTCAAAGACTCCCAGAACTATGTAAAGTTCCTTCAAGGAAGAACCAATGAAGATAAAAAAAATCAAGCTAGAGGAGCATGCCATACTGGAACAAGAATACTAATTTCTCAAATAACTCACAACATAGAGATGTAAACAAATCAACAAGACGACAAAGGTACCTACAATCGACTCGGCTTCATCAATTCTCAAATATCAGTTATCCAATTTTTTTTATGGCCATTGTTATAATTGTCATATCTTTGTAAATAAATCCATTAATTTATGAAGTGTCAAAGTTGAAAGAGATAAAAATTTCAGATATAGAAATTATCAGAATTCTAGTCAAAACTCTTTCCCTAGGAATAAAAATCTCATTTCTCATCTAATGAATGAAGTTGAATGATTCAAGTGCAATAATTTTGGGCACAATGAAATTGAGTGCAAAAAGCAAGTTTGAGTACCGTTATAAAGCATAATACACATGGTAGCCAACTTTCCCTTAAAATTGTTTTCACATGATCAAGAAAATAAATGGTATGTAGATAGTGGTTTTTATAAGCACATGACTAGGGATAAGAATAAATTCATGTCTCTGAAAGAAAATGACAAAGAGAATAATGTCACCTTTGGAAATAATTCTCGAGCAGGAATTAAGGGAAAGGGAATAGTTTTTCTTGATGAAATTACCAAGTCTCAAAATGTGTTGTATGTAGAAGGAATCAAGCAAAATTTGCTTAGTGTGAGTCAAATGTGTGATAATGTCCTCAACGTGACTTTTTTATCCAAAGACTATGAGACTCGAAAAGAAGAAAATGGAAAGCTAGTGGGAAAGGTAGTCAGGAATCACACTAATGTATATGACTCCAAAGTGAGCTGCTACTTGAGTAAGACAAATCAAAATTGGTTGTGGCATAAAAGACTAGGTCATAAATTTTGACCGCCCGATAAAAACCAGCAAGATAGAAGCAATGAAAGGATTGCCAAGATTGTTAAAGCTTTATAACTCAATATTCAAGTCCTATCAATTTGGAAAGAAGATAAGGACTCATTTCAAGACAAAGGAGTTGTCAGCCTATAAACCTATGGATATGATTCACATTGATATTTGTGGTCCAACAAGGACAAAAATCCCAAGAGGAGAAAAGTACTTTATTCTATTTATTGATGATTTTATGAGAAACACTTGGATAATGTTGTTTAAACAAAATTCAAAATCTCTGAAGAATTTCAATATATTTAAAGCGCAGGTTGAAACTGGGAAATATCTAAATATTAAATTCTTAAGATTAGATAGAGGTTTGGAATTTGCATCAAGAGAGTTTGAAGAGTATTGTGAAGAACATGGCATAAGGAGAAAATACTTAGTGGCCATAAATCTACAACAAAATGGAGTAGTAGAGAGAAAGAACTAAATAATTTAGGAGATGGCTAGAGGTGTGTTGGATGAAATAGAGGTTCAACACACCTATTGGAGAGAAGTTGCACACACAACTATCTATTTGGAAAATAAGACACAGATCAGGCCTAAAAATGATAAGAATCCCCATGAGTTACTAAAAGGGAGACCAACATTAGTAAAAAATTTCAAAGTATTTGAGAGCAAATTCTACATAAAAAATAAATGATAAAAATCTTGGAAATTTTGATTCTTGAGCTGATGAGGGTATATTTCTTAGGTACTACATGTCAAGAGTAAATGTTAGAAGTGCTTCAATAAGAGGAAAAAAAGGGTTTAATACTACATTGATATTGTATTGGATGAAATACTTCCATGATTAGAGCCATCCAGAGCAGATGAGAATTTGGATGAAGGAAAAAGTTCAACCTCCAGATTCTCAAATTAGGAAGTTGCAAAACCAGAGAATGAAGATTATGTCTGCAAAATGAAAAAAGGATTTATAATATGGGTTCAAATACGCCCCTAGAGTTTGGTATGCTAGGCTGGACAAATACCTTTAGCAACAAGGTTTCAAGAGAGGAAATACAAACAAAAATCTGAAGATGATCACTTACTGATTGTTGTGGTTTATGTTGATGATACAATCTTTGGAAACAACTTGGAACACTTGGGACACTGATTTAATGGGTCTATGCAGAATGAATTTGAGATGACTATGATAGGAGAACTATCCTTCTTTCTCAAACTACAAATTTCTCAATCTAAAGATGGCATCTTCATCTCCCAATCTAAGTATTTAAGAGAAACATTGAATAAATCTGGGAAGGAGTAATGAAAGCTAGTTAGTAACCCCATGGTTACTAGTTCTAAGCTATGTAAAGAGGATGGAACACATCTAATATATAAAACAATCTACAGATCAATGATTGGAAGCTTATTATCCCTCATAACCTAAAGACCAAACATTATGCAAGTAGTGGGTTGGGTGGCCAAATTTCAAGTCAACCTCTTGAAATCCATGCCATTTTTGTAAAAAGGATTTTCAAATATTTGCAGGGCACAATAGACTATGTGTTGTGGTATGCCAGAAGTAGATATTTTAAGCTAAAATACTATGTTGATGTTGATTGGGAAGGAAATCTTGATTACGGGAAAATAATCTTTGGAGCAACATTCTTTTTGGGAGATTATATGATGTGTTGGGTAAAAATAAGAAGACTCAATCTCATTATCAACAACTGAAGCAGAGAACATTGTTATGACCACCCATTGTATACAAATTCTTTGGATTAAGAAGACCTTAAATGACATCAAGGTAGATTTGACTGATTGAGTTCCAATGATGTGTGACAATACTAGTGTTATTAACATCTCTAAAAATCATGTCATTCATTTAAAGGCCAAGCACATTCCAGTTAAGTTCCATTTAGAGAATAGGTTGCTTCTAATGTTGTTTGACTTGAGTATGTGGCCATTAATGAGTAGCTTGCAAATATATTCACAAAGACACTGGCACGAGAACAGTTTGAATATATTAGGAAACAAATAGGAGTTGTTTCTCCTACATCCAAATGACTCATCTTGAATTAGTTTTGGAAGCTAATCAACTTCTTGGTTCAATTAAAGAGTAGGATGCAAAATTTCAGGGGGATTTTCGTTCATTTGGTGCACCCTTTTCCATTGATGTCAAAGGGGGAGAAGAAGTCTCTAAGTGGAATGATTATTGATGACAGGGAGAGTGTAGAGATGGATAAATCCATGCTTTTTTTAGGGGTAGCTTGGTTTGTTTCCATCAATGCCAAAAGGGGATATTGTTGAGAATAATGTTGGAATTGATGTCAAATGGGCAAGGATGGTAGATGCGTGGTGTGTCAAGTTTAGGGGTCAAGTTCAGGGGGAGTATTATGGTTGATTGCAATCTTTGGTAGAGAATCATCATAGTAACATGATAAATGAAGAAGCTATAAAATCTTATAACTTTGGTGGTTTTGAGTCCCAGACCTTGAAGGAATTTTTTCATCAGGAGATCATCTCAGATGCAGTTGGAACCTACTTAGATGGATAGAGCTCTGAAAGATATTTCCATTAGTATATGGAAGTATGAAAATGGCATCTAGATCAAAAGATATTGGTATTCAAAGATTAATGTCACCAAGTAAGAGATTGTAGCCATAGATGATGATGGTTCTTTAGTTGGCACTACATTTAACACTTTTTCCATATACAATGGAGCCTTTTGGTGAAGTAACTAAACAAAAACATGGGAGGACATGTCTTTTCAGGACTGTGGAAGAACAAGTTATTATTATAGAATTGAGGCTTCTGTGATCAGTCATTTTTATAATAAGAGCTTCAGCGTAAATCACATGATAAAGATCTTTGTCGACGCGTTTCGAACCAACCAGTGTGGTTCATCGTCAGGACAAGTTGAAGATCCAATCCAGCTTAGCGTGTTAAATAGCATGTGCAGAGACTCCAACGGCTATAATGTCAACGGCTAATTTTAACCTAATGCCCTCAGTCAAACCAAAAATAATCTTGGTAAATTTTTAATTATTATTATTCTACGAAAATAGTTAAATTTGGTAAAATTATATAATAAAATATTCATTTGTTACTTTACTTATATATTATATTATATATAATATATATATATATTATATATATATATATATATATTCAAAAACCTAACTAATCCATATTAAATTAATAATATTGATATACCATATATTTATTTAATAATAATAATATTTTTATTATAATTATCATTTGAACCTAATGGTCCAATTGACCTTAAATTAATATATTTAATAATTTATATTTATTAACTAAATAAATAATTTATTATTCCAATAATAATACTACAAATAATATTCTAGATATACTATTAAATTACTGTTATTCTAAGAAATAAGAAATTAGTTAAAATAGGTAAATTCCATAATTAAAGAATTCTTTATTAGTGTACATGTTTATTAATAAAAGTATATATATGAACCTAAAAACGAATATTGGTACCTATATATTAATCTAAGGTCCATTTGCCAAAGTATAATTTTATAAATAATCTAATAAATTACTATGTTTATTTAATAATTATATAATTATAAATAATGTTATAATTTATTAACTTATTTAAAAATAATGCTTTCTATATAGATTATACTTATATTACGTATTAATTATAAAATTAATTCAATGGAAAAAACTCAACTAGGTAACAGAATCAATTGATGGTTAGATTTAAAAATTAATTTATTGATTTATTTAAATATATATATATATGTCCTAATAAAAATACTTGGATGGGGTTCTATAAGGTAATATAAATATTATATATTAAATGCGTATATTAAAAAAAAATAATAAAAATGAAAATGAAAAAATAATAAATAAATAGAATAGGCTATTAGGCCTAGGTCTTTCTTATTAATTGAAAGTTTTATTAATTTAATTTAATAATAAAACCTATATACGAATAAATTATCGAATTATTATTTATCTTGTTGTTATTATGCATATTATTAGAATTAATTAATAATTAATTATAAGAAAAAAGGTCAATTAGGAAAAAACATATGACACATCATGATTAGTTTTTGGAGAATTAATTAAATTAAATTAATCATATATATATATATATATAAATCATATAATTATATCGAAGCCAAAAAGAATCAACAGAACAGGAAAAGGAAGAATGAACAGTCACCTGCTATCTAAGACTATAGCTAACAAGAGATTCAAGAGAACGAACAGAAAGAAAACAACCATGAAAAGCGACAAAGAGACACAAGAGGAGAAGAACGAGACCCAAACTAACGGACACCCTAGATTGAAGGAGAAAGAGGAAGGATCGGAAGGCCTCAAGGGGGACAAAGCCCGAACAAGGACCAAGGGATGAGGGGGGGGGGGCGAAGAAACACTAAGAAGACAAGGCGGGGATCCAACACCTACTTACCTTCCAGCCATCATCTCTGTTGAGATTATTAGGCCTCTTTTCAATTTCTATAGCTTCCCTTAACTTACGATGATGGAACTGAGCCACCTTGGCAATCACTTTGGCCTCCTCAATACAGACATGATGATTAGTCTTGTCCACATGCTCCGCTAAGGCAGAGGACTTAGTTCTTCCATGTCTCAGGTCAGCTGCATGCTCACAGATTCTTTGCTGAATGGAGCGCCCTGTTTCCCCTATATAGGGAGTCCCACATGAGCAAGGGATCAAATACACCCCTTTCATGTCCATAGGGTTAACAGGATCTTTCACCGACCGAAGGGAATTACGAATGGTTTTAAAAGGCCTAAAGGTTGAGGGAATATCAAACCTACTGAGGATTCGAGCTATCCTGTCCGTGGTCCCCTGGATATAAGGGAGATGGACACCTAGAAGGCGCTCCTTAGGCTCTTTCTTCCTAAGCGCATTTCTGGAGGCTTTAAGGAAAGCTTTCCGACCTAGGTGCCTACTATATCTGTTTTCCACAAAGACATTAAGGAGGTGGGATCTCTCTCTATCGAGGTTCTCATTATCTGAAATCCTGAGGGCACGAGTGGCCAAGGTATTAAGAACCCCTATCTTCTGCGCAGGGAAATGATGGGAATCAGCATGAAGATACTGCTCCGTGTGCGTTTTCTTGCGGAACACAGAGTGGGAGAGAGAGCCGTCATCCTTCTTAGAAATAAGAATATCTAGAAAAGGGAGGCTGCCATCGACTTCTTTTTCCATGGTGAACTTAATAGCTGAGGACTGGCTATTGAGGTGATCAAAGAAATGATCTAGTTCCTCATGGCCATGGGGCCAGATGACATTAGTGTCATCTACATACCTTTTCCAAAGCTTAGGAAGGAGACGAGCTGAGGCTAGAGCCTTGGCCTCGAAATCTTCCATAAAAGGATTTGCCACTATCGGGGAGAGGGGGGAACCCATTGCAACACCACAAGTCTGCTCAAAGAACTCACCTTCAAAACAGAAAAATGTGGAAGTGAGACACACCTCAACCAGCTGAGCGGTATCTGGATCTGTAAGTCGATAGATCACATCCAAGGCCTCTTTTATAGGGATACAAGTGAACAAAGAGACCACATCAAAGCTGACAAGAATGTCATCCGGCTCAAGCCTAATATCCTTGAGATCCTTAATGAATGATGCAGAGTCCTTCACGAAGGACTCTGTGCGACCTACCAGGGGTTTAAGCTTAAGAGCCAGAAACTTAGCTAGGAGGTAGGTCGGGCCATCGATGGTGTTGACAATCGGCCTCAGAGGTGCCCCATCTTTGTGAATTTTAGGCACCCCATAGATTCTAGGAGCAATGGGATTGCTTTCAATGAGCTTGCGGGACAAGGAACTC
>APFE031096109.1:8260-54876 GCA_000404065.3 Pinus taeda
TGTTCTGGGACTGTCCTCGTACAGACAAGGCATCACCATTCTGGCTCTCCATATTTTTCCATCTCATCTCCTCCATCAACAAGGATGAGACTATTTCATCAAATTGCAAGGTAGTTGCATTTCTACCTATTGCAATAACCAGACTATCCCACCAATCTAGTAGAGAACACAACAAACTAATGCACTCATCTTCATCTGAAATTTTGATATCAACAGATGATAACTAACTTACCATAGTATTAAATGCATTCAAATGCTCTATCACCAAGTCTCCATCTTTCATCCTCAGGTTATATAGATTTTTTCGTAGGAACAGTTCATTCACCAAAGACTTAGATTGGTACAAAGTCCCTAACTTGTCCCACAAAGCCTTCGCCGTAGCTTCCCCTGATACATTCAACAATACTGAATCTGAGACACACAATTGTATTGTGCTCTTTGCCTTCTGATCCAACTACTTCCATTCTTCATTGAACACTCCTGTTGGTTTAGTACCTGGATTTACCATGATCAATTTATCTTTATCCACCAACAGGTCCTCCATCTTGAGTTTCCACAACTCAAAACTCTGACCATTAAATTTCTCGATCTCTATCTTTCCACTGCTCACCATCTTCTTTCACCACCAGAATCGATCTCGCGGATCTCCCTCTGAACAGGGTCTACCACAGGCCCAAGTGAAACCCATCAGCAACAAAGGCATCCCCTTGAAGCCAAAACAACTCTGATACCAAATGTAGGTTTAACCCCGTATCAGACTTACCTGCATACGAATCCTAAAAACAAAGAAAATAACAATGGCCGAGAGCATAAAACACATAAAGCACCATTAACAGAGATTTTTTCCCCTGGATCTCCAAGAACCGGGACTAAACCAGCTTGATTTTTTTCATTATGGTTCCTTCTCAATGTTATAATACATATTTAATACATGCCGAAGCATCCAATCCATCTGACCGTAGAAACCATCGCATCCAAAAAACATGTGCAAATCATGCACAAAAACAATAGGTGGGTATGCCCAACCTCATAGGGTTCCAAAACCTAAAAAATTCGAGGCGCTGCCCCAAACCCATATAATGGGGTTACCTACACCCCTCAAACCCCCTGTGACCCCCCCCGCTACACAATTGGCGCAACAAAGGGGGTGCTCCGCCCCCCACCCCCCGGTTTACTACATGGGCTAGTTGTGGAAAGAATATAACACAACCCAACATTTGGGGAGGTTGTGATCTTTGGGAACCCCCCACCTTGGTGGGAGATTGGGGGTAGCACCCCCAAAGCTAAAACTATATGTAAAATTGCCTTGTAAAATGTCGTAATTTCGTAATCAATCTGGGTCGTTCATTAGGTGGAGATCTGACAATAGAAGTTATGTTTAATTCAAGGTTTTTTGCCCTAGAAGACAACCCCTCACTATGTATGAGGGAATTATATTACATCTATGTATATCTGTGTTCTGAGTGAGAAAGAGAGAGGAGATTGTGTGAGAGTGAAGAGGGAATTACAGTCGATCTGTTGTAGGTTGTATCTCTTCATTTTGCTGGATAATATAAAAGGAAGGTCTGGCTATTTCTCTGTGGATGTAGCCCAAATTGGGTGAACCACATATATCTGTGTCTCTATTTTTTATTTGTTTTATGTGTTTATATTTAATTAATATATTTCATGTGTTCCATTGCTCTGTAATATATAATTTTCTAACACCAAGACTTGCTATAGATTAGTATATCATCAAATACTAACACAAATTTTATAAGGGTGGGTTTGAAAATGGAATCCAAAAATTCATAATGACTCTCATGAGTTCTAAATTTTGTTTTCAGAATGCCTTCAATCTTCACTCTGATTTGATGATATCCTGAACGAAGATCCAACTTGGGGAAGTAAATTGATCCATGCAATTCATCCAATAGTTCATCAATGATAGAATGGAAAATTTATCTTTAATAGTGAGCTTTTTGAGCTCCCTATAATTGAACTCATGTGCCATGATCCATCCTTCCTTTGCACCAATATTACTAGAGTAGCCAAACAACTTTGACTAGGTTGAATTATACCATCCTCTAGAATTTCTGCAATCATACGTTCAATTTCACTCTTTTGGGCATAGGGATATCTATAAGGCCTGATGTTTGGAGGAACACTTCTTGGAATCAAATGAATAGCATGATCATGATCATGAATAGGTGGGAGACCTTTGGGAAGTCTCAAATACCTTGGAATGATTGTCCAAGACTTTTTGGAGATATGGATAAATAGATGATTTCGATGTGGGAACCTCTAGCAAACATAATTGTGCAATTATGCTTCATTGCTATTTCTTTAGAAGCTTTTTCATTCCATTAGAGTTGATTATCTTTCCTAGTTTCCCTGCAATACCTCTTAATTAAACTTGCTTTCCTTCCGAAGAAAATTTCATGAAAATTTCTTCAAAATTAAAAGTTATTGTACCCAAGGATTGTAGCCATTGGACTACTAGTATCCATGTTACAAGATCCTTTCCATCAAACTTCTGCATATTGATCTTTGGAACATGGTGGGTCTTCAATCCAACGTTAGAGTCTATGAAATCATGATTAACATTTCTCTTGTTCTCATCAAGAGTTTCCTTTATTACCCTTTCACCATTAGTAAGCATTTCTTGTAGCAACTTAGTCAAATCTATCTTCAAATCTTCCATGTCTCCTTTCAGTTTTTCTTGTATACCATCCATCTTAGTGTCCATCCTATTCATCTTAAATTCCATGTCATCCATATTAGCTTCCACACCATCCATCTTAGCTTCCACGCCATCCATATTAACTTGAACGCCATTCATATTATCTTCCACACGATTCATCTTAACTTCCACACATTTCTTTAAACCATCAATATTAGCTTCTATTACTTTTTGTGAGAGTCAAATTTGTTGCACTTGGTCTTGTAATTTTAATATATCATGTTGCATTTATTCCTCTTCTTCATGAGTCATGCTAGAGATTTCAAGTTTCTTACTAGGTGTTTCCATTTTCTTTCTTTGTGGCATCAATTAATGATAATTATGCTTCACTATGCTCTTTGAACTTCCAACTAATTTTTCAACCCAAACTTATGCACAATTTTAAAAAGATTACACATATTTTTTCTCCTTGTAGAAGCTCGATATTGAATCTATTGTATCTCTATAATTGTAGATCTCCAATGTCTCAAATTTCTTCCTGAAGTAGCCCTCTGAGTCCTCTTTCTAATGCCACCATTTTGATCAAAATTGGATTTTCCAAGAAAGAGTTATGCCCAATCTCCCAAAACGACCTGATTATATAATGTTTCAGTAGAGTGAACTTGTATGATGTGCCACGTACCACTGTTTCGACCTTCGGATCTGAAAAAGATACATAGAAAACTAACATTTGCCCTCTTTCTATATATTCTTATGAAAATTCAATGTGATGCTCAAAGAGAAAGTTATGATGATTTTCCCAAGGTCACTTGTTTGAAATGTAATTCGGAAGTCTGCAAAAACCCTAACTTCCTCAGATCATATCTCCGAAAATATAGCGAGACAAGATCTAAAATTCGAACCCGAGGTTCAAAGCGATTTTGGATCAAATGTGTTTTTTTAGCTTCTAAAACATCGCAAAAAAAATAATAAAAATAAAATATATATATTATAGCAAAAATTCCACGATGACCTATTTGGAGCAACAAAACCCTATAATCCAAAGCTCTTATACCAAATGTTATGAAACCAACTCACAAAAAGATAGAAAATAAATATCAACGCCTTAGAAATGAGCCTCTTTGAGGGGGCACCCTCCTTTGCATTACACAAATGAACAATTCTTCGATGATAAAAATGATAAAACCTTCTTTCTATATATAGGAGTCTAAGGGGACACAATATAATCCAAGCCAACATAACAATAATAATATAAGGACACAACAATAACAATAGTGGGCTTCTATGGGGCACAATAATAACCATATGGGGACAATAGGGGCACGACAATAACAATAAGGGCTACAATGACAATAGTAATGGCGGAATCACTAGTATTATAGGGACCTAACATTCATCTTGTAGAGTTATTCTCTTAACGAGATCACGTCTCTTGCAGTTCTTACGAAGAACAATTCTACAAGCTTGTCATATATTTATTTTGATGTCTCCAACTTTTATACATAGGGTATGTGGGGATCCTTGATGGATTCTATGAGAATCCTTTGAGCCCTTACTTCCCCTTTCATATATTTGGCTAGAGCTTGAGCTTATTCCTTTAGAGGTTTAGTGATTGTACCCTTAACATGTTCAACGACTTCATTTTCTATGAGGATCAAATATTTTATCTTCTTCCATGCAATAAAGTTTGATGACCCAAACTTCTGTTGTTTTCCTTGCAAAATGAAGTCATTGTAATAGATTCATACATATATATAAATATGCGTACTTATTAAGTGAAGATGCTCCTTGATGTTTATGTCTTCAACTTGATGCCTTCTTGATTTTAATGATGATAGAAGATGTCTTCTTGATTAATATCTCTTGTTGATGAAGATGCCTTCCTTCAAAAGTGATCCTTCAACGAGAGGGAGATCACTTTGATTCATTCATGATGATGATGATGATGATGATGATTATGTTTCTGCTTTCTTCACTAGAATGTAGATACTTTTATATGCTTCAATGTGTAGTTATTATATGGATGAGCTAGGGTTTTTAGGTCTTCTTAGTTCCTTCCAGTTATGCTTGTCAAACTTACAACTTCAAATTTTGGCCCTAACTCAGAATTTTCGCTAGCTATTGCAGACCTGCAATTTTAGCTTCCTCTGCATAAACCCTAGGTCACACATGTAGCTAGAATATGGACATATTTTCCTCCTTTTGACTTCTCTTGACTTTGACTCCTTCTCTTGACAATTTGGCTTGCTAAATAGTCCTTCTTTAAACAAAACTTTGGCTCCTTTGAGTGACTGCAATTTTTTGGCTTCAATTGCTATAGGATAATGCCCTCACCTTTGCACATGTGGAGGAAATTTAGCCCAAAAACATATCAGAAAATGTTTTTCTCTTATTCCTTCTCCCTTTACTAGGTATAAGGCTTCTTTATCTTTCTTGATCGAACTCTTCTTGATGCTTCTTAGATTTTTTTATAGTGCTTCATCTCTTGAGTGTCCTTTTTTAAGTTGTCTTTCCTTATCTTGTTACCTTAGCTTCGATACCATGTTGAGAAACCTATGGGCGGATATATTAGGTGATTTCTCTTACTTTATAATTGTTTGGGATGTATTTTTACTTAAATTTATTATATTCTTCTTACAATTGATTATTATTAGTGTTCTTTATCATCAAACGACTACCAAACAATAAAATCAATGAGACAACGGGACACAAGATGTAGGTGATCATCTAGGGCCAAAACCTATCCAACTAAGAGGAAAACCCACAAGAATTCGTCCCTTCTTATAGAAATTCAATTAATGAATTCCAATACCTATGACCCTTGACTAAGGCCCTCCAAGACCAAGTCAAACCTTGCTTCTAGCAACTTCTACAATTTCGACTTACCAAGGAGATTCTTCTAGAACTTTGATATTCCAAGCAAATTTTTTAGCGACTTGAACTTTCCCAACAAACTCTTCTGCAACTTCAACCTTCCCAACAAATTCTTCTACAACTTCGACCTACCTAGTAAATTAGTTTGTCCAACAAATTCATCTGCTCAACGAATTCTTTTTCCCAACAAATTCTTTTGCCCAATAAATTCTTCTTCTATCCAACAAATGTAGAAACCCTAACATGAGAGAGAGAGAGAGAGAGAGAGAGAGAGAGAGAGATCCAAAAACTTTGATCTCATTCTCCCTCTTTTTCATCCTTTTCCACCTTCTATCTTGAGAAAATCGAACTTGCTTGAATGAGTCTCCAAATGAGTTCGAGTTCCTTCTTATCGATAGGCTTCTAGGGGTACGAATTGTTATCTTTAGGTTGACTTGTCCCTTCATGTAGGGTGACTTGATCTTTGCACCATGATGAGTTCTTGGAGGGGCTTTCATCTCAAATAAATTTTCTTTGCAATATGTAACATGCTCAAATGGGTCTTCAATACATGACAATGACTCAATTTAATTTATGAAAAACCTAAAAGCACTCAGTGGGTGTTTGGCCTAAAAATAAATCTCCCTTGAGCATGAAGCCCATGCCTCAAGAATAATAAATTTATTTTTCTATTTTCGTTAAATACATAAAATCGTGATTGCATACACCATTATTGAGACTGAACCTAGTTGCATATTTCAACAAGATTGGCCTGAGCAGATGACAAGAAGGGTGTAAACAAGTCTATTCAATCTTAAATGATACAACAACTACAGTGAAGAAGTTTACCTCATCAAAACCTTCATCTTCAATAAGTCTAGCAGGACATTCAATGTTGAATCAACTACAATGAAAGAAATTTTACCAATAATTGTTACACTCACAAGTAATATTCAATATATCGAGCAATCAGTTGTTTCATGAAGACCAAAGGAAGAAGCAGAGTGTTGGACAATAGTTAATCTTAGCCACTAGGGTCTCTACTATATAGAGAAGATAGGGAAGAAGAAATATCATCAAGGGAAATACAAGAAGACTAGAGAGAAATCCAAATTTCATTTTTGTACTTGTTATACTTGTTATGGTCTGTAAGTTCAGAGTCTTGTAAAACTTTTGGAAAGACAATTTTGTACAAATGTATAAGATTCATTGGGTCATAATAGTTATAGTTTGTACAACTAGTTTTTTGTTGTAATTGGAAGAAAGTTTCTTGGTCCTAGGGTCTATTGGGACAAGGGTTTAGGTCCTAGAGTTGTTGGTTTGTCAAGGAAAAATTATTGAACATCATTGTAAAGTGGACCATTGTCACTAGTATGGGATTCCATAATTTTTGTAATTAATTTTCTCTTTTTTAGGGTGGTAGGGTGGTGCTAGGGAGGTGGTTGAATTCACCTTCAAGTAGGTTATTGAAAACACTTGAGGGTGGTAGGGTGGTTTCAAGGCAAGTTGGTGCTTGCTAGGGTGTTGGTGCATCCATTAAACTAACTGTTGATAAAACTTGGGCATTAGGGTGTCCTTCCAGTGGGTGCTGGAGAAGAGCTTTTCTAGACTTCTAGGGAGTTGTAGCTTTATTTTCAGTTTGAGCTAAAGATTTAAAGAAATTTTTAGAAAAACATTCAGTGGTTTTTGACCCAGAGGAGGTTTTCCACCTAAAAATATTTGTGTTTATTGTATAGTGTTTATTTAGTGTTTTTAATACTGCTGAAATATTGATTCACCCCACTCTAAGTGTTTCCAACACAGATTTCTTGAGATACAAACTTCTTTTAAAGTGAAAGATATTTGCTCCCTCTCGACACTTAGTAGATCTAGAGTTAAGATGAATCTAGACTGATTAATAACTAACTCTATTAATATTATTTGCATTGTAGTGAAATGTTCTACATTTCAATATGGAAAAGATATCAACATCTAAAAAATCAATCAACTTAAATCCATTTTAAATTCAAATAATATCAAATTTCTTAAGGTATCACAGGAAAACAAACAAACAAAAAAATTACCATTTTATAAAAAACCATAATACTTAATATTCAAATTAATTCAAATTAATTAAATATAAATTAAATAGGTAAAATATAAATATTGATTACCTCCTACTACAATAGGATTACTTTTCTAATTTTTAACATAGAAACTAAATTAACTTATTCATGATCATGCATCTCCTTTTTTAAAAATATATTGCATGTTGCTATTTTAATAATATCAAATAACAACTTTATAAATTAATTATCGAAAACTAAAACATCATAAATTGAAGTAAAAAAATTCTCGATTACTATATATAATATCAAATAAATAATTGACAGATGATGAAATTCAATGGGGTTCCGCCTTTCTACCGCATGGCACTTTGGGAAGGCATGATCTTAATGGAAATAATAAACCTAAAATTAACTAATTAACTAATTTTTTACATAACATTGCCTTCCTCTCGAAAGAATGCTTTGTCCTCAAAGCATACGCAACGACAGATGTTGTTGACAAAATGCTTCATTCTCCCAAGAAGCGTCTTCTTCGGTAATTCCTTCCACTTGATCAGATATTCCAAGATGATCAAGGTCCCACATTTTAAAAGGTCTTGGATTAATCTTGCAATTTCTGTTTTTTGGCGATGTGGATATCGATATGGCTTGATGTTGACGAGGTCTGATCTTGCCTTGACTTCTATTGTATGCTCAATTTCCCTATTAAGCAGCATCTTCATAGGTAGGTATTGAATTAATTTTTCATGATTCCGAATTAGATCTTGTATCTCTGGTGACTCTTCACTGGTCATATTTGCAGATAACATTTCTAATTGGTGACACTGTACTACATAAGCAGGTGCTCCTTTTCAACTCATCTTCATCATCTGAGATGATGATACAATTTGATTCTTTGGTGCTTGGAATCCATGTAATTTGTACTTCTGACCACCCTATTTGAATTTTATAAATTCTACTTGATGGTTGGCGGCATAAGTACCTAAAGTTCATAGCCATTGGATACTAAGACTACATCTACTCCTCCTAACGGTACTGTGAAGAACGGAGACTCTAAATTAAAGTCTTGAATCTGCAAATTGATCTTATGGAATTTCCCCACCTTTTCAATCTTCTTACCATTAGCTACCATCACTTTCATGTTTGGTAAGGGAAATGAAAAGATATTGAGTCTCTTTGCCACGGTTGCATATAAAAAATTGTGTGTGCTTCCAGAGTAGATGAGAACCACTACGTTGTTCTTCTTTATGTGTCCTTTTAACTTTAATGTCTGAGGTTGTGATATACCTGTCATGGCTGATAATGACACTTGCGGAATACTCCCATCATCTAAATAAGATTCATTGAACACTTTAACTTTGGGTTAATTTATATAACAAAAATAAGAAATGCAAAAAGCATTTTTTTAAACATGTTAACTAGCTTAGCTAGGTTTTTACTATTTATTTGGTAGGAAGGGTGAAAAATAGAAGTAAAACGGTTCTCCATTAGTATTTTGATCTTTTTAATTTTTTAATAAAGAAGATATTTTGGTAGAAAATATATGATTTATGGTTGTTTTATTCAAAATAAGTAATAAAATATAGAGATGTCAATTTGGAGTATCTTTGAAGTAACCTAGAAGTAGGGAAGCACACAAAAATGATAGAATATTTGGGTGCTTAAGTTTGGAAAAAAAAAGGTGAAAAATGTAGTCTAAAAGTTGCTTGGCAAAAGGAGCTAATCCCTCTAGGGCCAAAATTGGAAAATTTCATAGTCAAGATAAAACCTTTTACAACATTTATAGAAACATAAAATGCTTCCAAATGTTGATAATATGCAATTAAAATACCTCAGAAGTGAAACTAGGGCTTTAAAGGGTTAGAAACAACCTCTTTCATGAAACCTTGGGAAAGAGATTTTACCCATCCTTGAGAAGTTATTGTTGTAACAAAATTTCATAATTGTGAAAAAATTTCAAAACAATCAAAATGAGATTGGATAGACCTTTAAATCCCAAAATAGAAGGGTAGTTTTTCCTTGAGTATCTAGATTAGCAATATGGGACAAATCCCAAGAAAATTGTGTAAATAAAAATTATAATCCATTGACTTTCTTCTAGGCAATAACAAAATGATTTTCAATAGTATTTTTTTACTTTTGATGGTTATATTTTTCCATTTTAGGGTCTTTTTCATAATATGAATAAATAAAAGACAAACTTGAATTTTGTAAAAATGGTTGGTTGTCGGAGTAGAGTTTAAGTGAATTATCTTCACTAGGGCTATCGAGATGAATGCTTATCTTATTTTTCTTATTCAATACTTGTGGATTATGGCAAAGACAAAGAACCAAAGAACCTCTTTATCTAATGAAGACAAGTTATGAAACCAAGCCCTACTAGAAGGGTTCCCTCCAAAGGAAAAAAAACACTTAAAAGAGGTAGATGTCCCACTTGGAGAGGTTTCACTTTCTTCAAGGAGGGGCCAATTTGGCTTAACAGTCCAACATTCTATTGAGAAATGGATTGGGATTACTTGGAGGAAAATTAGGAGGCTTAACTGCTTGCTTTTCTTTCCCTGCATTTGCTGAGAATGGATTTTATGACCTCCCATTATTAGGAAAGGTGGACAAGTCCTTCACTTGGCCCAAAGTTTTATTGATGTTGTGATTGAAGGGTGTCATTTCTTACTTTTACTTGATCTTGGTCCATGGGAGTGATATTCACTTGAAGTGACACTTGATTTTTTCATAAGGTGTGCCACGTTACCTTATTTATGCCTTATAGTTTCCCCAAAAGAGACGGCTTTCATATTAGTGAAGAATTAATGGTTGGAATGACATTTTGAAAAGGGTATTAGAGTGCTTTGACTTGGAGATGATTTCACATGATTTGAAGAGTGCAATGGACCTCCTCCTTTCCTTGGAGAATGTGGGATATTGCCTCGGGGAACACAGATGCATCATGAATTGTGAGGTTTCCATGAAGAATGATGGCCATGGCCAAAGATGTGTGCAAACATAAGATAAATGATCCATGTGACAAATAAACATAGTTGTGCTAGTACAATAATAAGATAGGTGCTTCCACCCTTACATAGTGTGATCACCTTTACAAGGATAAGATAACAAGTGCTCCTTTAAGGCATGAGTCTTAATACATTCACCTCCATGATACTTGAATATGAACCTAAGATATAAGCATGCCCATCAAGGCAAGGAGTTACCATCCACCTAGGGCCAATTGGAAAAACCATAATACCAAGCACTATGAAGATGAACTAAGAATATTGGTTATGACTGTCCACCAAGGGGAACTAAGATACACTTTTATACTTCATCCCATGTGGTCTATAGGGCCATATATTACACACATTTAGGGTTACAAATGGTGTGGTCCAATTTTTTTTGAGGTTCCCATGTTGAAAGAGATGTAATAGGTCTAAATGTTGGATGTCATTAGGTGGTATACCCTTAGTTTTTTTTCCCAAGGAAAAATCGTAATCTTTCATTAATTTTGAAAAATTACATATAGTAGATGTTTGGCAGCATATGCATCATTGGCCCTTAGCCATATCTGTATGTATCAGTCAAAAAATACATCCATGTCCATTCAAAAATGGTGCTGAGTAGTAAGCATAATTCACTATGCAGGGTGATAGCATAAGAGAGTCTAAGATAATTGAGTGCCATAACTGAGATATCTACAATATGCATACACCACGCAGGGTGATGTCCATAATGTATAGTCTGAAAATGAAACACATACTAAAATATATACAATGAAATTTAAGTTAAAATTGTGCATGTCCCAAAATAAGTTTAGGGTCTCTCTTCCCTATGATATGTCTAATCGATATATGGCCTGTGGTAGTATTGGTACTGTGCGGTACCCCTCTGCTCCTGTATCATCCACTGGCCTCTAGGTAGTAGAGTGGCCTCCTTGGAAATCCTTTCAGTGTTGTTGTTATGCTCCCTGTAAATATGATGGAAAGAGATGTAGTTAAACTTGGATTTGAATATGTTCACTTCATCCAAAACATTTTTGAGAGTGTGTGCATTCTAGGTAGTGATGTTATTGAACCAATTTATAGTGATTTTTGAGTCCCCATAAATCTCTAGATTGTAGCAGTCATGGCCTAGTGAAAAACGCAGTAAATAAAGGAGGGTGATTAATTCTGAAAAATTGTTTGTCCCTTCTCCAAGTCCCATATTGACCTTGAAGTGATGCTGATCAGATAGATACAGTAGGAAACCTCCCCCACACCCCTGATCTTGTGCACCATCAAAGAATGCCCAAGGGGTAAAATTTGTCAATGGGATCAGGTGCAAGTGATCTTCGAGGATGTGGCCTAATGTAATCAGGCAGTTCATGGTAGGCAGAGATGATCTTTGCAATAATAATCTTCCATCTGGCTACACCTTCATCAAATATAATTTTGTTCCGTGTCAGCTAGATAGTCCAACATATGAGTAAAGGGAGATAGGTCATTTTTGATCCATGGTGCATGCTATACCAACTTCTATAGGCTTGGTTAATGTTATCCCCATCCCATCTGCCAGCAAACTGGATCGATGAAGAGATGGTCTACCAAAGGTTAGTTGTAGACCCATATTTTAGAAATAGATGGTCTGTCGATTGAGCTGCTTGTTTACAAAGGACACACCAGTGTAGTCCATGTATGGCACGGTGGGTTAAGGATTCCCCAGTGAGTACTTTTTTACTGAGCACACACCAGAAAAATATCTTGGTTCACAGAGGTGATTTTAACTTCCAAATGAGCTGTCACCAATCATGAATCAACTTCGGTTGTCTGTTATTAATCAATCCAAGGTAACTAGCTTTTGGAGTATATACTCCATTCTCTGCAAGGCACCACATGAGTTCATCAGGTCCATCCTTGATTCTGATGTGAGATTCACTCCATGCATAAATGTAATTTTTCCATGATTAGTGCCATTGGGGTGGGATATTAAGTTGTTGATCAGCAATGTGTGCTATAACGTTGATATCTCACTAATTTAGATGGTGGATTAACTTTCTTGGAAGATGATGCTTGCCTCCCCCCCTAGTCCAGGGATCCAGGCCGATGCGCGATTTTGAACCATCGTTTATTCACCAGGCCAAATTATTGCAAATGATAGGTAAGGAGTGGAGCAGAGATTTCCAGATAGAAGATATACCAATCCTTGGCCATCGTGGCAGATGCACCCAATCCATGATCTGGAGAGGCCAAATGTATTTGTGATAAGTGATAGAGGTCCAGAGGTTCTGTCTAGTAAGAAGTGTCCATCCCATTTTAGCGACAAGAGCTTGTGAAAATTTGTTGAAGGTGGGAAAGGATGCTTCTGGGTATCCATGCCAATGCCATCCAGAAAATAGGTGTAGCCTCCAGTACTAATTTGATGAGCACTAGTCTTCCTTCTCTGGATAAGAATCAATGACACCAATTTGAAAGCCTTTTCTCCAACTTAATGACCAGCCAAATCGAGTCAGCAATTTTGTGGCTTACGGGTTTGATCCAGAAACCCAGGTATCTAAAACCCCGATCAAGTGGGAGAATATAGTATGGGAAGTGTTGTTGAGCATATCGTGACTCATGGATGGATGTGTGGGCTAGTGTAATAGTGGATTTCCCATGGTTTCCCATCATACCAGTAGCCCGAGAGAAAAGGGAGAGTATATTAGCAAAGGAAGCTTAGTCTCAGATGCTACTGTCAAGGAAAATGAGGACATCATCGACAAATAGAAGATGAGTGAGGTGACATAGGTCATTTATTTTAAGTCCAAATAGTTGACCATTTATCTTTGCTTGTTTAAGGAGCCAACTAAGACTCCATGAAAATCAGGAAAAGTAGGGAAGATAGGGGACAACCTTGTCTGAATCCCCTTTCTGCGTGAAAAAAATGAGAAGCAAATCCATTGATGAGAATAATGAATGTTGCAGTGGTAATGCAAGACATGATCCAGGTGGTGAAATCATGCAGGAAGCTGAGGTGAATGAGAAGCATTTTGATGTAAAGCCAGCTAACACGGTCGAAAGCTTTTTCCAGGTCAATCTTTAATATGATGCCCTTAATCTTTTTGGACCTGATTGAGTGTATGGCCTCATGGGCAGTACCAATGGCTTCATGAATATTTCAATATTGCTCAAGCAAAGCAAACTATTCGAGTGATATATGATGAGAGAGGATGGGTCTGATCCTATTGGAAATGATCTTTGCAATGATTTTGTAGAGACAATTACAGAGGGAGATGGGGCGAAAGTCGTTGAAATATGATGGAGAGTCAGACTTGGGGATTAAGGCAATGAAGGTGGAGTTAATGGCATCATATAGCTTACCAGTGGTCCTGCATTCCTCCACTACAATTAGCAAGTCTTGTCCCAAGAGTTCATAAAAGGCAAGATAAAATTCGATAGTCCATCCATCCGGCCCTGGACTTTTATCTTTTTTAAACCATTTCAAGGTCCCCTCAAGTTCAGCAGTTGCCACTAGTGAGTTGAGCTCATCTATCATATCTGCATCCACAAATCAAGGAAAATGACCAACAACTTGTATAATATCCACTAGATTAGACCCTTGGGGGTTTTATAGAGATTCTGAAAATGGGAGGTGCCCAGAAGGGATAGCTTATTGAAGGTGTATGCCGCACCTCCATCAGGTAGGGGCAAATTCCAAATAGTGTTAGATACCTTTCTTCCCTTGGCATAGTTCTGAAATAATTTTTTGTTATCATCTCTAGCTTGAAGCTAGATGGCCCTGCTCTTTAGTCTCTAGGTTTCCTCTCTTTCCTTCAGTATCTTTTCCTTCTGCTTCTCAGGATCAATAAGTTGGGATTTATCATTTGTAGTTGTAAACCCCTTGTTACGAACAACCATTAGCTCACTCAATTCTGACTCAATATGAGATAGGGTGTAATCATCCCTCTGTTATTTCTCTTTGGCCCAGGTGATAGATAAATTCTTGAGCTGAGATAGATTGTGACAGAAACCCTCAGCCAGATATTTGTGTCGCGTTATGGGGTTTCCCTTCCAGAAGTCAGTGACCAACTTGATGTATCCTGGGTCATGTAGCCACACGTGATTGAATTTAAAGGGGGATTTAGGCTTTGAATGGGGGCAAGGATCTCTAGATATATGGGTGAGTGATCAAATATGCCCCCAGAGCCCACCTGTTGACTATATCTATTCAGTAGATGTAATAGAGGTACCTTAATCAGAAAATGATCTAGCCTTCTAGCTAGAGTTTCTTTCCCAACCCTTCTATTCCTCCAAGTAGGAAGGGGCTTGTTCATGGGGACATATGTAAGATTTTGTTGCTCCAATAGATTCATCATATACCCTGATAGAGGATCCACTTGGACTTGGGATCCCCATGATTCCCCAAAACGCAGGGAGAAATTGAGGTCACCCCCAAGGACTAGATGATTGGGTGAAGTAATCGATAGATCAAGGAAATGCTGCCAAAAATCTTCTTGCCGATGACAGGGTCCATATATGTTAATGACCCAAAAATTCAAACCAAGTTCAGCCAAGAAAATATCCATTCTGATAAACTCCAACCCACCCCATGAAGATAAGACCTTAATGGTATGAGGGTTGTAACCAATTGCTAATCCCCCAGAATGTCCCATTGCATCCAGGTAGTAAAAGTGCCAGCCAGGTTTTAAATGTGCCAAGTTTATATTGATGAGATCAGCATCACCCAGGGTTTCTTGCAGCATAATGATGTCCACAAACTCAACTTCGAATAATCTACGCAGGGCTAGTTTTTTGAAGGCATTAGCCATACCTCTGCAGTTTAAGGAGAGGCATTTCATGGGGGAAACCTCCCTGGGGTGTTAAATTCTCTAAGAACCCCTTCCAAGATGAATTGTTTGTCAGTGACTACTTTTACCCCAGCCTTTTGTATGGCTTTAGAGAGATAGGATTTTCGGCCATGAGATGAATGAACGATAGTTCCAGGGAGGGTGAGTCCCAACCCTGTATAGGAGGTAGTATGACCATCAGGATACGAATGAGATCAAAAATTGTAATTATGAGGCAAATCAATCCAGACTGAAGAGGGTGGGGGAGGATTGGTGGGTGATGGAGGGAAAGAAGGAGCGGTGGTAGATATGATGGGAGGGGGTAGGGAGAGAGTGCAGGGTATGGTGGAAGTGTTCATAGTGGATGTATATTCAAGAAAAGTACTACAAGAAAGAGATACAGGGTGAGAGGAAAGAGCAGTACCCATTTTTCTCACAGCCTCGGCAGCATCTCAGGATCGTGTCAAAGGTGGAGATGGTGTCTTGTGTGTGCCTTCTGCAGCCATGGGTGTACCGTCCCGAATAGAGGCACGGGGGGGTGTGAAACAGGAGTGCAATCCGGGAGGGAGACTGTTTGGCCCTTTGTAGTTAATAGAGCGCTTGGAGGATCCAGTGATTTCTTGATCAGTGGGCATTCCTTGAAAATGCACACCACCTTGTCACATCTTCTACAGCGTAACGAGACTCCTTCATATTCCAAAATCCGAACCCGAGTGAAATTCCTCCATTGAAGTGTGATTTTTTCTTCCAAACCCTCGCACGTATCCAAATCAACCAGAATGCGAGCTATGGTTAGATTCTCAGTCTGAACATATGATTTTTCATAGTCAAGGTAAGTTCCAAGCGTGTTTCCAATCCTGACGAAGACATCTTCAAACCAATACTGAAGAGGGAGTCCAGGTAAAAGAACCCAAAGTGGCCCAACCCCAATCTGTTCCCTTTCCAGATCAAACAGAGGACTCCAATGCTTGAAAAGGACTGCAACCATCTCTATATGCCAGTACCAAGCAAGAACCAGATCTGTGTATTCCTCCTTCATGAAATGCAGTGCAAACCAACCTCGAGGAAGGATCTGGACCTCCAACAGCTCTTTGAGGGTGTTTCCCCAAATGTCATGCACCCTGAGGGTCAATCTCTCTGCTGAATATGCCTTACCACGGACATGCCCAACCAGGACAAAGCTGGCCTTGTTTACGACTTCCCCCATTGCTATACCCTATCCAAAACAAATGGTGAAATCCTTTGTCGAGGCGTTAACACACTTTATTTTTCTATTTCCATTCTGGGAAGCTGATGGATGGTCCTGTAGCGGGCCTGTGGAGGTGTACCCTTTCTGTTGTAGTTGAGTGGCTGACTTTACCCTAATCACAGGCGTTTCGAAACACCCTGACGAGGAATTGGCAGTAGTAGAGGGATTGATGTCGGGATTTGTAGGGTCTCTCCATTTTTGGTCCGTATGTAGCGGTGAGCTCGTCAAGTGGAGATGGTCGACCAAAGGATTTGGCTCAAATGAGGGTGAGGGCAGTAAGTAGTTGAAGGGTACCAGGGGAGAGTAGTGGAAAATCCAATGCAGGTGAGTCAATAAAGAGTGTGTCGTAGTGGAGTGATGAAGTGGTGAGGCCAGGGAGGGTGACCACTGGGGCAGAACAGGATGGAGCAGATGCGAGGAGCCTAGGGGGACCAAAAACCAATAAGTTAGGATTAGGGTTTCCGAAAATGGACAGTTCGGGAAACAAGTCTGGAGTATAGTCTACCTCCTCATAGTCCATGATCTCGTCCATGCTTGCAATAGGAAAACGACACCATAACCACCGACAAAATTTGACAGCAACAAGAGGTAAATGAACACAGTCGGTCAGCCAGGGGACTGCGGTGTGAAAGGCTGATCTACAATAAAACTAAGAGAAATTACCCTAAAACTTTGTTCGGCCAGTTGTTCGTTCGCTCTGCCATTTTCCATTATACCCTTAGTTATTATTCCAACACAACATATTAAAGGTTATTTTTAAAGTTTTCTTACATTTTAACATGGGGGAACAATAATTAACTCACGCACTTGTCAAGTCCTCAGACAGAGTGTATCTCCCAAGTCCCAAAATGCAAAGTAGGTGGTGTAATTGAAAATTATGAAAGGGGAAAAGGGAAAACTATATAATGGTCATAAAAGTCATCCAATGATGGGCAGGTCTTATATTTTGATCATTTAGCTTTCAAGAGCTAGGAATTTTATGTACAAAATCATTTAATGAGGGATCTTAGCATTGTGTTGCCTTTTCCTCTTTACCTCTTTTTTATTTTTCTTTAATTGTTCATTTTACTTAACAAGTTATATTTTCTTTAGATATTCATAAATAAGCATGGAATTATGGGAAATGGACTCATCATGAGGTAACATTTACTCAATATTTATATTTTATTGGCTTTTACTTTATTGGCTCTCCACATTTTCTGAACTTACTGACTTAGGCTTTTCTTCATTTAGACCCTTTTGGTGATCCTTGATAATTCAAATATGAAAGGGCATAGTTTTTTGTTTTCGGATGGGATGGATTAAAGGGAGAAAGTAGGAAGTATAGTTGGGGTGTAGAAGATGCAACCATAGCTAGTTTCTTAGTTGTACAAGCTAGCCCAAGAAATCATGACACTTCTAAAAGAAAACCATTTTTCACATGCTATGATGAATCAAATGATGAAACTATAGCATTATGAAGTGTTATCAAATCTCATTTAAAATTGACCACTTTAACAACATAAAGCATAAGTTATAGCACCACATTTACATAAAAATGCCAAGACATGAAATATTAAAAGAACACATTGAAACCAAATTGAACCATTCATAAGTGCATGTATCAATCTAAGAGGTGAGGGTAGAGCATTTAATAGACCATAAATGAGCTAGCACAATCATTTCTAAAGGAGAATTGAAAGAATGTCATCTCTTTGGAGAGATCAAGCAAGAAATCTCATGCAGTAAACAACAATACACCCTTCTGAGGTGCCACTAAGGTAGTTACCCCTTGGCGGATAACATGATTCAAGCGATTAGAAATGTATCCAATAATTTATATCACTGTAGAATTATGGATGGGAAGTAAATAGAGGTTTTCATTGAAGAAGACACATTAGACTATTATGGGAATGAAAATTCACCGAAGGTGTCACTAGCTACAATAATTTGCATTAGGTAGAGTTGTAAGAAAGAAGAACCAAAGGTTCGTAATGAAGTTATAATCCAAAATGAAGAAGTTGAACCACCTATAATAAAACAATTACTCCATCTCACGTGAAAAGTAATGATAATATCTAGAGCCTCCGTGATCCACAATATTATCTGTAGAAATTACAAATAAATGGAACCAACTACATCGAAACTCAAGGAAAGCATAAAGAAAAAAAATAGCTTATCCCTATAAACATTGGAAATACACATGATCTCATGGATATCAATATTGCAAAATAACTCAACCTTTTTCTATACACTATAGAGGATCTCATTGTTAAGGTAGTTGATGGTCAACAAGTCAAAAGGATAGAAATGTGTCATAAATTTTAGGTACATATACAAAACTTGGAACTAACAAATGAATGCTACACTCAACCACTCAGTGGAATGGACATGGTATGATGAGAAAAATGGTTTATAAAACTAGATATCTATGCCATTAAAATTGAAAAACAATTTATGAAATTCGGATGGTTATGGAAGAACTAAAATTATATGGAACAAAAAGCTTGCATCTACTAAAATAACTTGCAAATCTCACACTTTAGCTAAGAAACAAACTAAACTAATATTCAAAATGATTTGAAATCAAAACAACTCTTCACAATGGATTATGAAATCATCCAAAATTTCTTTGAGGATAGAACATTTCTACAAGGGAATGCAATATTATATGTGTTAAATAAATATAACTTAAAAAATATACTTAAACTTGTTGAATGAAATGTAACTAGGCTTGGTCTTCATAAATGTACTTTTGATATTTGCATTTATTCAAGAAAAGAAATATTATTTTTATAATGTGTGTCAATGAGTTTCTTTCTCATTGAAATGGAAGTTAAAGTGTTATAGGTGAGTCAAATAGTCAAAATAAAATGTTGAAGACCTTAAGGACATGTTGCACCATGTATATGTTTGTATAGAAGTCAAAGGATACTCCTCCAGGCAAATTCAAGTCTCCTCCAAAGAAAAGGCATCATCAAAGAGTCTCCTCCAAGCATGTGACACCACCAAAGAAGCCATCCAAAGTAAGCATAACAAGTCAGCCTAAAAATAGCCTTCAAGTCAGCCTAAAAGGAGGGAAAAACCTCTATATATAGAGGTTGTCCACTCCATTAGAAAGGCAACCAAGTAGCTCATAAATATACAAATAAAAGAGGAAATAGAAAGGGTAACAAAGGATGAAGAAGAGGTCGGCTTCCATTCCCATGACATCCCATTACATCCCTCATCTCTATTTAACCATTCCAATGAGATCTGTCTTACACACTTACTGATCTATCCTAATGATGAGCCATGATGGATGGCTTGAAACGTTGATTCAAACAAACATGGATGCGAGAACTCCGAAAGAAGACTACACACAAAATACTAATTGCAAAAGCCTCAAAACAATAAGAGGTCTCTTAGTGCAACAAAGGAAGGACAAGAAAAACCGAAGTGAAGAGGATTGTTTCTACGAATAGAAACAATCACACATGCAAAGAAAATGTGGTCAATTATATGAGTATGATAGCAGGGACAAACAATCCATGAACTAGTGTTTTTTGGGCTTGGAACTAGTCCTACAAGGCCTCCCAAGTAAATCAAAGAAGCTTATCTCTCCAGTGAAGTAAAGGAACCCTAATTCTCTAGGGTACGTACCACATGTGGGAAAACTAGGGAAGTTGTACAGTCATAGACCTAGAATTCAAGAAGAATTATGTTGGATAAAGAGAAGGGTGTCTCCTCAAGTGAATAATATCTCAAAGGAAGGAAGAATAATATCTCATTAAGAAGTTAACATAGTCTAGGTCTATCTCTAGACAAAGCAATGAAGAAAAAGGACGAACTACTAGGGAGGAAGTCTTAGAAGGAAGAATTCCATGTGACAAGGAACATAGTGCAAAAAAGAGGAAATACTTCACTTGTGCTTGGAGGACATCCTAGTCAAGGGTCTAGGGTCTGGCATTGATCAATAAGAATATTCAATAAGAGAAACTTACTAAAGGATTTTCCTCTCAAGAGAAGAGAGGTTTTGGCCCTGGCAGAGAGCCAACATCTTGTGTTCTTGTTCTTATGTTTTTGGTATAATTTTTATGAAGTACACATGCATTAATAATAAGAAGAAGAATATTAAGGTAACAAGAAAAAAGTAAAAAGACTCCACAAATTGTTATCAAGTCAAGAAGAATCACACTACACCTAATTGCCCTAGATTCTTCAACATGGTATCAGAGGTAAGGTAACACATCAAGGAAAGGGAAAATCAAGAACACTTGTCAAGCGAAGGACATATACAACAGTTGAATCATCAAGCCAAAAAGTATATATCACAACAAGGACAAGAAGGTCCATCATTTATCATTCATTGGAGGAGACTACAAAACCAGAAGAAGAGCCTTATATAAAGGCACCTACAAATAAGAGCATATCAAAGAAGGACCTACATCAAGACACAAATCATGAAGCAAGCCCACTTGGAGAAAACATCTTGAGAAACATCAATATCTAAGGAAGGAAAGCCATCAAGTCTTCAAGGAGAAATCAAATCTACTACATATCAAAATCTATAAAGTATATGTCCCCTTCTAAATATACATCAATGTCTTTTTGGAAGGAAAGCAACAAATTGGTAGGTACCAATAACTTTCTTGCATGGAAGAAGAGGACTGATTTACTTCTCAAGGAGAATGAACTCCTAGAACATGTCAAAGGGAATATCACTATCCCTGCTAAGGAACAAACTCAAGCCTTAGCCAAGTATAATAAGGATTACATAAGAGCTCAAAGGATTCTAATAGAATCTATCAAGGATTCTCTCATTTCTTATGTATCTAAATTTTATACATCAAAATAAATCTATGATAAGCTAGTAGATCTATTCTCGTCATCCACAGCCGAAGAAGTGATATCTCTAAGGAATGAGTTGTAAAAGATGAAGATAACAAAGGAAGGAATAGCTCCCGACTTCATGAAAATCTTTGAGATGAGGGATCAACTTCAAGAGCTAGGAGAAGTCTTATCCGACAAAGAAATGACAATCGTAGTACTCAATTCTCTACCTAAGAACTAGGATAACTTCACATCAAACATATATGCCAAGAAGGAAACTACCACTCAGCAAAATGTGGGATCTAAGAAGAGGAAACCAAACTTAAAGCAAAAGAAGATGTCGAATCAAAGGAGTAATCATTTGCTACCATGGCCAAGAGAACGGGAAAATTTGGCAAATTTGGTCCACGGAGAATAAACAACAAAGACATGTCCAAAATCCAATGTTTTGGATGCCAAGAATATGGACACTACAAAAGGAATTTTCCTAAACTTAAGAAGGAAAACGACAACAACAGAAAGAGGTAAGAAGCTCATATGACTCAATAAATAAAAGAAGAAGACAAAAATCAAAAGATGGAAGATCCGTTGGATCTCTACTATGACTAAGTCAACCTCATTGCTTAAGTCTTATTTATAAGTTTTGAGTAGTATAGGAGCATGTAGGAATAGAATAGGATGCAAGGTTAAAAATATATCTTCTAGAATACAGGAGTATGGTAGATATAGCTCAAGATATTCATATAGAAGGAACATACCTAATATAGGACCTCATCCACTATGAAAAGAAATTTGATCATGAGCAAGAATATTAGAATGCCTCCATCATCAAAAGAAATAAACATATGTAAAATAAGGGTCTTCAAGATCATCATATGGAATTTTCAAAAGAAGATTCATGAAGAAGAAGCAAACATCTCATTGGAAGTCCCATTCATGGGATTCAAGAAAAGGATGATATGTAGGCAATGTTAATCAAGGTTTTCATTGATGTCAATATGTTATTGATCGAGACATCAATATTCTTGAGATGCTTGGTCCCAGATGATGATGTCAAGACTCTTGTTTGACAAGGATACCATCAATGAAGATGTCAAGCCACGAAGATGTCATACCATTAATGAAGAAGTCCTAAGGATCCCTTGAACTAACTATAATGTTGCATGTGCCTTGATGATCTAGACCTTAACCCTTGATGACATATGGAGTCATACACTTGATGAGATCATACTCTTTAAAGAATGACCACACTTTGACATAATTAGAAGACTACTTTGGTGTCTTTGACAAATTAATGAAGGATGCACTATGACATATTATTGCACTATCATTGAATACATGATTCTCTACCTTCATCATGATGTTGGATACTATCATGATGATATTATTGGTGCAAAACAATGGAGAATCCACGTTGTCCCAAAATTGTTCCAAATATTCTATGCATGGAAATTTAAGGATAGTCACAAAGAAAAATAGTTTTCGCTACCTTAGAGGTAGCCTCTCAATGTGGTTCCTAGACCATATTTTAGAGCATAATTTTTCCTTCCCAATGAGCTATTACACAACCCGAAACTCCAAGCAGTTTGAAAGTTATGAATTTTTGAAGTTAATTTATTAAATCTGGACATGGAGCTGACCTGAGCAGCCGAAACAAGTCGCCCTCCAAACGGGGATGTTTATTTTCGTTTTGTTGTGCAAAAAACACCATATATAAGGATTTCATACCTCATTTTAACGATCAATTTTTCGGTCAAGAAAATAGAGAATTCGGTGGATAACTCAGAGGCAAATAAGAGGCCAAGGAGGCATTGAAGTTTATTGTTTGGGAAATTTTTAAGGAAAACGTGAAGGACTACATTACAACAGACTAGTGACTATGTTTGTGAGGCTTGCTTTTTGTGACAAGTGTGTTGGTAACTTTGCCTATGGATGAAAGTCTTGTGTGGAGGGCTCAAAACAGTTGCAGAAGGCTTGGACAAGTGTTTTGTGTGGTGATTTTTGAGACCTGTACTTATGCTTTCACAAAACTCTCACCCAAACAGAGTGCTAACCTAAGGAAAGAAATGTGGAGGATAGTCATCTATTGAAGCCTAGAAAAAGAGAATAGTGGAAAGCTACTAGTGGAGGAAAGCTTGTTAAGAACTTACTGAAGCTAGATTGAAGACAATCCAGAAAAGATTGAAGGTATTTTTGGGCTCATTTAGAAGACATCTTGAAGATATCCTTGGGGTTGAAGTGTGGAGATGACTTGGAAACACTTGGCTACAGAATTTGAAGAGGCTATTAAAGAAGGGAATTGATCAGCCTTAGAAGAGAATTTATGGAACATATTAAAGACTGTTCAAAGAGATATTGTACCAGATCTTGAAGTATTTTGAGGAACCATTGTGAAGACACCTTAAGGCTACTTGGTTGAAGTGTCTTGGAAGTCATTATTGGGATAGCTCTTGGAAAATATTTTGTGGAGACTTAAACCTTACTAGAGCATACTTGTTTAACACTTTTGAAGCATTGAAGAAGAGTTTTCAATAATCCTTGTACTTGAAGTTTTTTTGAAGACCTTGAGCAGAACTTGTGCAATTGATTGAAGGACTTATAAGACACCCTTGGTTGGAGAATTCTTGGGATAACGTTTTGAATACATCTTGTTGAGAAGCCTTATTGAATATCATGATGCATTGAATTTCATCATGAGGTGACCTTGGCTTATCATCCTAGAAGTAACTTGTGAAGACATCTTGAAGAAGACATTATTGGACATCGTGATGCATGAGACATCATGAGGTGACTTGAAGAAGTTGTTTGGGTACGATGAAGTGTAGTGGCGATACCTTCTAATTGAAAAGGTTGTCATTGATGATGTTGCATGGAGACTACAGTGAAACTGAAGATTGGTAGGGCCCAGTGAAGAAGACTTTGGGAGCCGTGAAGCACAACTAAACTATCAGACCAGGCAGTAACTCCTCTACCAAAATTGACTTGTGTTTTATTCCTTCAGGTAGATCTTCATTATATACATGAGGGAGAGACTGTTCATTTCATCTCCTGATGACTGTTCATATTACTTATTTATTTATTTACATTATATTCACACAATCCTGATGATTAGGTTTCAACATTCCCCCCTTAATCTAAAGGGATGTTGGGGAGTCCAAGCATCATTCTGAATTGTTCAAGCTTTTCTCTTCCAAGCACTTTGGTGAAGATGTTTGCAATTTTCTCATTAGTGGAACAATGATGGAGATGGATTGTTTTGGTCTGAACATGATGTTGAATCAGATTATATTTAGTATTGATGTGCTTCGTTCGATCATGGAACTTTGGGTTCTTGGCCAACTTTATTGCATATGTATTGTCAATCATGAGTGGAGTTGATTGTACTTGTTTTACCTATAAATCTTCAAGAATTTTCCTGAGCCACACAATTTCTTTTGTTGCTTCAGCAGCTGCCACATATTCTTCTTCTGTTATGGAATATGCTGGAACTGATTGTTTGCATGATCTCCAGGAGACAACTGCTGATCCAAGACTCATAGCATATCCTGAAGTTGATACCCGAGTTTCTTTGTCTCCATCGAAGTCTGATTCAGAGTATCCAACCAAGCTGAAGTTATCCACCTGTGCATACTTGATTCCAAAGTCTTGAGTTCCATTCAAGTACCTTAGAACTCATTTTGCAGCAGACCAATGTCCCTCACAAGGCTTTTTCATAAACCTAGAGAGGATTCCAACAACAAACGAAATGTCTGGTTTGGTAGTAGTTAGGTAGTTGAGACTTCCTGCAAGTTGTCTGCACTTTGTTGCATCCTCAAATTCTTTTCCTTCAATAGATGTGAACTTTAAGTTTTGTTCCATTGGAGTAGTAAGAGGATTGCATTCTGTCATGCCAAACCTATTCAACAGATCTCCAATGTAGTTCTTTTGAGAAAGAAATATGGACTTCGGATGTTGGGTTACTTCAATACCAAGATAGTAATGAACATAGCCCAAATCAGTCATTTCAAAGATTTTCCCCAATTCCTTCTTTATGGATGCAATGTAGCTTTGATTGTTCCTTGTCATTAAAAGATCATCTACATATACCACAAGATATACAACTGTTTTTCCAACTTTCTTAACAAATAAATTTGCATCATCAAGATCATAATGTTTGAAATTGAGTTTCAGAAGATGCTCAGTTAGTTTTTCATACCAGGCTCACAGTGCTTGTTTGAGGCCATACAAGGAATTCACTAGTTTTCATACTTTATGTTCATGTCCTTTCATAGCAAATCCTTCAGGTTGGGACATAAAAACATTCTCTTTTAGATCTCCATTTAAGAAAGCAGTTTTTACATCCATTTGATGGACTTTCCAACCGTTCTGAGCTGCTAGGGAAAGGAGTGTCTGGATGGTAGCCCATTTTTCTATGGGGGAAAAGGTCTCCTCATAATCGACCCCTTCCTTCTGTGCAAAACCTTTTGTCACAAGCCTAGATTTGTGCTTGTCAAGTGAGCCATCAACTTTATACGTGTTCTTGTAGATCCACTTGTAGCCAATTTGTTTGGTTCCTAATGGAGGATCAATCATCTTCCAAGTGTCGTTCTTTATGAGGGCATCATACTCCTTTTGCATCGCTTCTTTCCATTCATCATGAGAAGCAACTTATTTGAAGGAAGTTGGTTCAAAATCTGTAGACAAGTTCAATTCACAATCATAAGAAACATCCGTATCAACAAGTGAATTAGAGTCATCTACATCACCTCCATTTTGCCGGTTTGAATTTCTAGTTCCTATCTTTCCGACTTCATCAGGATGAACACTTTCAAGTGTCTTTGTTAACCACTTTGGGGGACCTTTCTCAGATGATCTAGGTTGCTCCGTTGATTGAGTTGGGACTGAATCAAGATTGAATCTCCCAATTCTATCAATCACATCACTTAAAACATCATCCATTGTTGGAGTTTCATGCAGGGGAGAGTGTTCTTCAGAAGAAGATTCCACATGTTGATTTAGTATAGGAATCCCCCCTCAAGATGTGGAATCTAATTATCAAATTCTTGAAATGATTTTTCTTTTGCGAATCTATCCAAGCAATTAAGTTGTCGCTCAACAACATTGTCAGTTTTGGATGATTCAAGAAAAATTACATCTCTAGATACAATAACCTTCTTATTTACTTCATCATAGAGACGGTATGCTTTGGAGGTGTTTGAATACCCCAGGAAGATACATTTACGACTTCTAGCACCAAGTTTTTTCTATGTACCTTTGGTATCAGGGCATAATAGGTGGAACCAAAGACCCTGAGATGCTTTACCGAAGGAACATGTCCATACCACATTTCATATGGAGTCTTGTTTCTAATAGCATTAGATGGACATCTATTTTTTTTATATACAGCACATAGAACGACATCAGCCCAAAACATTATCTTTACATTTTTTAAGAAGAGCATGGATCATACCATATTTAAGATTGTCCTATTCATTCTTTTAGCTACACCATTTTGTTGGGGATTATAAGGCACAGTTGTTTGATGTTTGATCCCATGTTGGTGAAGATAGTTTTCAAATTCATTTGATGTGTACTCTTTTCCATTACCAGTGCGAATAGACCCAATATGAGATTGTGCATCATTTTCAATCCATTTATGAAAATTCTTGAATGTTTGAAAAACATCAGATTTGTTCTTCAATAAATAAACCCAACACATTCTGGTGTAGTCATCAATAAATATCATCATATATTTATTTCCATTTGCAGAAGGAATGGGCATTGGACCACATAAATCTAAATGAATGAGTTCAAGTTTTCTATGTGCTCTTGAATGTGAATCATGAAAAGACTATTTTCTATGCTTTCCTAGAATGCAAGCATCACATTGCTTAAGTTTTCTAGGAATTGTAGGCAAACCAGCAACACCATTTTTCTTCAACAAGCAAAGGTTTTCATAGTTCAAATGTCCAAATCTAGCATGTCATAATAAACTTGATGGAAGTGTACCTTCTTCATGATGAGAATTGTATGAGAAATGTTGTGCACGAACAGAGGTTCATTGCAGCTTGAGAAGCCTTTCTTCTTCTATTCCCCTCATGACAAGTGAGGGGTCAGATGTTTTTCTTACCTCAAGCTTGCCATCAAACATATGAATGGAATGACCTTGTTGGCAGATGTGGACCACAGACAACAAGTTTCTCTTGAGTTGTGGGAGATATAGAACATGATGCAGAAGAAAGTCTGGAAGACTAGGCAGTTTAAGCCTGATTGTGCCAAGCCCTGATGGCTTGATTTTTTATTGGTCTGCAAAGTATACTGCTCCATCAACATTGTCAGTGAAATCTTCAAAAAGTCTTTTCTATGAGTCATGTGACAGGTTTCTCCTGAATCAAGCAGCCAATCATTTTTCCAAGAAGTAAGTGAAGCATTAAATAAATCTTCATTTACTCCAATATTACATTGTGCCACAACATAGTGAGCAAATTCAGGTGCTTTACCTTTGTTTGTATCATCAGTTTTACCTTTCTGTTGGTTTCTTTGCTACTCAATTTTGTCCCATGGTAACTTGCATGTAGAGGCATCATGTGATCCATTTCTTTTGCAGCGAATGCAGTGCAAATCTGCCTTTTCTCCTTGAGAGTTTCTGCCCCCCTGCCTCTGAAATATCTTCCTCTTCCTCTTCGACCACCTCTTCCTCTGGAAGAATCTTTAGCAGGATTCTTTTCTTTATGAGTGAGGCACACAGCCTCTTCAAAAGATTCAAGGGCTATCTTCTTTCCAAATCTTTCTCTCTTTCAGCAAACTTTTTCACAAGAGAGTCAAAGGTGATATCTTTGATATTTCCATTTGCTCGCAATGACTCAAAATAATTGAAGTAGGATAAAGTGCCTTGAGAAAAGCGATAAGAGGAATATCCAATTCAACCTTAGTGGATTTAATATCATGCATTATAGACTTTACTTCAGATGCAAGAGCAAGAGGATCATTATTTTGTAGTTTAAGAGTGAAGAGTTTAATCATGAGTTGAACAACTTCAAGTGTTGAATGTGACTCATAGAGTTCTTTCAGCTTTTGTAAGGCTTCAAAAGCAGTTGAAAATGGTGAAATATGGCAACTCGCCTCTTCATTTACAGATGCTACGATTAATGCATAAGCTTTGCTATTCTTGTTTTCCCAAATGACAAGCCCTTTGTCTGATGTAGGTTGTTCTTGCTCTTTGTCTCCATCTCTAACACACACTCCTTTCCACAAATCATTGAAAATGAGTGTGTGTTTTATCATCCAGGACCACTCAGGATAGTTCTCTTTTCCAGTAAGAACTATTCCCACAATGGATATGATTGAATGCATACTGTAACAAAAAAACTTTTGCTTTTGATGGAAAAAAAAAGAGCACTATAGTAGCAATATTTTGAATTCTTATGAAAGCCAAGAAACAAGTTGCACAGATATTCTAATGCTTCTTTTGGAGTGCAACCAACATTTAGGCACACCAACACTGCAACAAGTAATGATCCATTTATCCTATCGACTTTTTGATTATCCTCTACTATTAACTGAATTCCATTTTATGCGGAGACAATCAGTGCATCAGCATACACTAACATCTTTCTAATATGTATTAAAACATATTGCAAAAAAATACAGTGAGAGTCAATAGTTTGAGAAAAACGTTGTCTATAAAGTGGTCAGATGCATCAGCGTTGGGCCCGAATTTCCGTGGAGCCACTCCTCTGCTTCCGTTGGTGGACATTCAGCGTGATGATGAGCGTGGCGCTGACATTGATGCGTAGACCAAGGGTGGCACATGTGGCTAGAAGTTCAAGCACCATCATCCATTATTCCCATAAAAAGTTAACTCGGTTACTCGTAATAAATCCAAAATTTAAACAAGTTTCAATTGTCGTCTTCTCAAAAGGATACAATCCCTTAAAACTAATTCATAACCCACAGTGCTATTTAGATAGAACAACCTGAAAACTTAGACAGTTCCTGCACAACTCTGCTCTTAATCGATGGGCAAAATGACAATCTTAACAGTGTGAAGAATCGCCACCCAAGTATACACATCAAAAATTCAAAAGGAAGAAGCCTTATAATGATTGAACGTAGTAGATGTAAATAGATCACAAACACCGGCGTTTACACCAGATTAAGGTTCTGGTTTGAAACAGTGTGGGTTGATATCCAAGCAGCAGCGAGGAGGTCAGCGGAGGGCTGTGCGATGACGATGAGATCAGCGGAGGGCTTCATTCAAAAAAGAACAGAGGCTGAGTGTCATTTTAAACTCGAAACAGAGAAGAATTCGAGAGCAGTTGTCTCAGCTCGAGGCCAAGCTTGAATCTAAGGGTACTAAAAATATTTCAGAGACTGAATAGCGAGAGCCGAACAATACAAAAAAAGTTTCAGACATGGAGTAGCATTAAAACTCGAAAAAGCCTCCCAGTGCTTTCTTGTATTCTTAGATGAGTTCTGAAAGGAATACAAGAAATCAAACCCTAATGTGAATTCAGTTTCTGTTGTCGGGAAAGTAGGAGCAACATCAACGCATGTTAGGCTAGCGTTATAATGTAATGAGCAGGATAGTTCATCAGGTAGTTCAATGCATGTCAGGCCAGCGTAATGAGCAGTGTTCAACCAATGAACCAGCGTACAGTACACAGTAGCGACTGTGGAGGGGACAGAGAGTGCAGTAGACAGTGGACAGAGAGCAGTAGGCAGATGGGAGTTACAACTATTTTGGGAGCTGACTTTGATACCATGTCAGACCAGGCAATAACTCTACCAAAATTTATTCGTGTTTTATTCCTTCAGGTAGATCTTCATTATATACATGAAGGAGAGACTGTTCACTTCATCTCCCAATGACTGTTCATATTACTTATTTATTTATTTACATTATATTCACCCCATCTTGATAATTAGGTGTCAACATAAACATATCTTGACAAAGTGAAGCTATAGGATCCGTTTCCTTGGAGTTGGTGCTCCTAAAATCAAGGTTGGTGCCTTGGATAAGATAGGGTTGAAACCCTAGAGGTCGGAACCTCACTAAAGTCCAAGTAGCTTCTTGGCACATTCCAAGTTGGAGCCTAGGTCTCTTCATCTAGGGTCAGAGCCCTACCTATATTGTACTTGATTCATTATAAATATCATATTAATAAAATAATTTCTTTCTATTGTTCATTTTGTGTTCTAAATATAAGTGATCTAATTGGTAAAAGTAACAATTGAAAATAAATACTAATTCAACCCCCATCTTAGTATTTCCAACATTGGTATCAAAGCCAATGCCTTCACTCAAAGCATAAAAACTTGAAGGTTGATCATTAGAACACAAATGGTGAAGCCAGGGAAGAAAGTCTCCAATCCTCCTAAAGATGTGTCTCCCTCAACCACCGAAATTGAAGTCAATCAATTTGTGAAGGCTCCATTGTTCAATGGAAACTTTGATATATGGGAGGCAATAATGAGGAATTTCTATAAGACTCAAGGCATTAAAGTCTGGAAATCGGTGATTAATGATAGCATAATGGATGGATAATCCAAGGAACATAATACAAGTGCAATGAAAGCAATATTGAATGGGCTACCTGATTCCATGAAGACCAATTTTGAAAAATGTTCGTCAGCAAAAGGTATATGGGATAAACTTCATGATCTTCACTCAAAAAGAGCATTGAAAATGATATCTAGCCAAGAAAATGATGGAAAACAAGAAGGAAATCCAAATCCCATCAAGGAAGCTGAAGATAAGAGTGATAACATCAAGGCTAAAGAAGACCTAGAAGATGCAGAGAAGAAGAAGATTTTGAAGAAGATCTCCTTGCTAAACTTATGGCTTCCATAGAAGAGATTAACAATTTGAAAAACGAAAATGAGGAACTTAAGAAGAAAGTGCAAGTTGGTGACCACGATAAGACAAGGAAGGAAGTTGACCTTGTCAAGCATCAAGTACAAGAAAGATATGAGGAGCTCACCGAGATTAAGGAATAATTTCATCAAAACAAGAGAAAGCATCATGAAGAAGTGATATCCATGACAAATCAATTGGATAGGGCAAAGAAATGGGAAGATACCTTGTCAAGCCACCTTGAACAAAGGCACAAGAGCTTGAACAAACTTGAAGTGGAGATTGGTCAATACAAGGAAGAGGTCTCCTCCTTTAGATCATAGCTGGAAGAAGCAAGGAAACAAGCACAGGGAGCTGAGAAGACGGAAGCATTGGCATTCAAAGAAGGACAAGTTGATAAAATAGAAAAGGATAGAAACACCATGACATGCCAACTAGAAGAGAAGGATGATGACATCATCAAGTTAAAATCAGAAATCACTTCGCTTAAGGCCAAATCATGTGAAGAAACCAAGATGAAGGAAGAAATGGAGATCATTCTATCAAATAAGGATCAAGAATGCAAGAAAATGAAGGAAGATGTTGTCTTTCTTAAAAAGGAAGTGGAATTGTTGAATAAAAACTTGAAAAGTTCTCAAACCCTAGATGACATCCTAAGTCATCAAAGGTCTCCCCTCGATAAATCACGTCTTGGCCATGAAATTGAATCCTCAAGCAAGAATGATGCAAACCCTAATGCTTCAAACAAAAAGGATGTGAGGAAGGCTGAAAGAAATGTTGATGCCCCCAGTTCCAGCAAAGGCAAGCATCAAGTTGACATTGGAAGAAATCCTACTCCAAGAAGAAATGCATATGGTCTCAAGCATGCAAGAAGCAATGGTTATCATCAAAGGATCCCAAGGCAAAAAGAATTCAGAAGTACCTCAAAAAAACCTTCTTCTCCTAGGTACCAAAGTATATTTCTTAGGTATTGCTATTCTTGTACAAACTTTGGGCACATGGAAAAGGATTGTAGAGCATATCACAAAGATAAATATAATGGTCCCCGTCAATATCCGAGAAGAAATTTTGCAAGAAGTCATGAATTCTTATTCAAGAACAACATAGAGTGCTTCAAGTGTCATAACATTGGACATATGGCATGTGATTTTAACTTGACTTGGGCACCTACTCAAGCTAGAACTATGCCAGCGAAGAAAGTATGAAGAGTGAAGCAAATACAATCCGAAAATTTTTTGAACACTCTAGCCAACAACACATGTTTTTGACTTAATGAAGTCATCCTTGATATTCCAGGTATTTGATGGGTAGACTCTGCCAAAAGGAAGACCATGCATACAACTAGTGGGAGCTTATGATTATTAAGCATTCTTGTAGAAGCCATCCATTAATGGGCCTTATGAAATCCTTGATGAGCTATATTGACAATCATTATTTGATAGATGATTTCTCGGGATCACTCCATTGAAGAACATGATCTCTTGTCTATCCAATGGACTATTGTTGAAGATGTATTCCACTAGATGGATAACCAGGTAATCTTTCTTGAGCTAGAGGAGGTTGTGCAGACAGGGGTAGCTGGTTCATCACATAAAGGAATGTAAGCACATCTATCATGAACCACATTGCCAGAAAGAAGAAGCATCGTGACAAGGGGAGAAACATACCTATGAATAACTACTATTGATGAAGAAAAGTAGCATCTTGACAGGGGGAGTAGTTGGGAACCCCATTTTCCATTGATGTCAAAGGGGGAGAGAATGTTGGAAGGGCAAGAATATTGCCATCAATGCCAAAGGGGGAGATTGTTAATCAAGATTGTCATTGATGTCAATATGGCATTGACCGACATGTCAATATTCTTGAGATGCTTGGTCCCAGATGATGATGTCAGGACTCTTATTTGACAAGGATACCATGAATGAAGATGTCCAGCCACGAAGATGTCAAACCATTGATGAAGAAGTCCTAAGGATCCCTTGAACTAAATATAATGTTGCATGTGCCTTGATGACATATGGAGTCATACACTTGATGACGTCATGCTCTTTAAAGAATGACCACACTTTGACATAATTGGAAGACTACTTTGGTGTCTTTGACAAATTAATGAAGGCTACACTATGATATATTACTACACTATCATTGAATACATGATGCTTTACCTTCATCATGATGTTGGATACTATCATGATGATATTGTTGGTGCAAAACAATGGAGAAGCCACATTGTCCCAAAATTGTTCCAAATATTCTATGCACAAAAATTTAAGGAAAGTCGCAAAGAAAATTAATTTTTAACTACCTTAGAGGCAACCTATCAATGTGATTCCTAGATCATCTTTTAGAGCATAATGTTTCCTTTCCAATGAGCTATTACACAGCCCGAAACTCCAAGCGGTTTGAAATTTATGAATTTTTTAAATTAATTTATTAAATCTAGACATGGAGCTGACATGAGCAGCTGACACAAGTCGGCCTCCAAACAGGGACGTCTCTTTTCGTTTTTTTGTGCGAAAAACACTATATATAAGGATTTCAGGCCTCATTTTAACCATCAATTTTCGGTCAAGAAACTAGAAAATTCGATGGAGAACTCAGAGGAAAATAAGAGGCCAAGGAGGCATTCAATTTTATTGTTTTGGGAAATTTTTAAGGAAAACGTGGAGGAATACATTACAACAGACCAATGATTGTGTTTGTGAGGCTTATATTTTGTGACAAGTGTGTTGGTAACTCTACTTGTGGATGACAGTCTTGTGTGGAGGGCTCACAATAGTTGCAGAAGGCTCAGACAAGTGTTTTGTGTGGTGATTTTTCAGACCTATACTTATGCTTTCACAAAACTCGCACCCAGAAAGATTGTTGACCCGAGAATAGAACTGTGGAGTACAATCATCTATTGAAGCCTAAAAAAAGAGAACAGTGGAAATCTGCCTTTGGAGGAAGGCTTGTTAAGAACTTACCGCAACTAGATTGAAGACAATCGTGTAAAAGATTGAAGGTATTTGTGGAGAAGACTTGGAAACACTTGGCTATAGAATTTGAAAAGGTTACTAAAGAAGGGAATTGATCAGCCCTAGAAGAGAATTTAAGGAACACCTTAAAGACTATTCAAAGAGATATTGTACTAGATCTTGAAGTATTTTAAGGAACTGTTGTGAAGACACCTTGAGGCTACTTGGTTGAAGTGTCTTAGAAGCCATTATTGGGACAACTCTTGGAAAATCTTTTATGGAGACTTAAACCTTGCTAGAGCATACTTGTTGAAAAAATTTGAAGCCTTGAAGAAGATTTTGTAGTAGTCCTTGTACTTGAAGTTGTTTTGAAGACCTTATGCAGAACTTGTGCAATTGATTGAAGGACTTATAAGACACCCTTGGTTGGAGAGTTCCTGGACAGCGTTTTAAAGAAATCTTGTTGAGAAGCCTTATTGAATATCATGATGCATTGAATTTCATCATGAGGTGACCTTGGAGTATCATCCTAGAAGTACCTTGTGAAGACATCTTGAAGAAGACATTATTGGACACCGTGGTGCATGATACATCATGAGGTGACTTGAAGAACTTGTTTGGGTACTTGAAGTGCAATGGTGATACCTTCTAATTGACAAGGTTGTCATTGATGATGTTGTGTGGAGACTACAGTGAAACTGAAGATTGACAGGGCTTGGTGAAGAAGACTTTCGGAGTCGTGAAGCACAACTAAACATATCTTGACAAAGCAAAGCTATAAGATTGGTGTCCTTGGAGTTAGTGCTCCTAAACTCAAGGTTGGTGCCTTGTATAAGATAGGGTTGAAGCCCTAGAGGTTGGAGCCTCACTAAAGTCCAAGTAGGTGCTTGGCACATTCCAGGTTGGAGCCTAGGTGTCTTCATCTAGGTTTGAAGCCCTACCTATATTATACTTGATTCATTATAAATATTATATTAATAAAAGCATTTATTTCTATTTTTCATTTTGTGTTCTAAATATAAGTGATCTAATTGGTAAAAGTATCAATTGAAAAGAACTATTGATTCACCCCCCTCTCAGTATTTCCAACGGGCAAGCTAAAAAGAAGCAAGAAGGGCCACACCACGAAGAATCAAATGAAGCTAAGATTATCAAAGAAGAATCAAGATGACGTATGTATGCATCAAAGTTATGTCATGTTATCATATGTGTATTGTTGAAGTAATGGGAATAGTTCTATGACATGAGCAAGTATGAAAGAATCTATTTCACCATGCTCGAAGGGATGTACTACAATGCAATGAATGTCAACAAAAGGATATGCTCACATAAGGAGCAAGAAGAAATTTTGACTAGTCTAGGAAGCAAGCAATGAAGAAGTGCTCTCACAAGGATCATAAGGTGGTTGACTAATCTATCCTAGAAGAATAAAATGAAGAAAGAGATCAAGCATGTGAAGAACAACATGATCACAAAGAATCACTATCTAACAAAGAACCATTGAACATATCTCCGGAAAGAAGGCTGGACAAATCTGACAAAGGAAGGGAGGACCCTTGACACCTATGAAGGCCTTGGAGATATGAAAGGTGCAGATAACTAATTATACTCTACAAAGATGTTGTGATGAAGAAGCCATCCAGTGAAATCAAAGCAATGTTGAAGCAATATTAGGTTGAAGTCATGAAGCGCGACTAGATTAAAGCATGGGAACAAGCAAACTCAACGAAGCATCCATGAGAAAAGTATTCTGAAGCATGGAAAAGATGACATAGGAGTAGCCAAATGACAAGATAATTGATATATGACAAGAATACCACTTTCCACAAAGGAAGAAATCACATTACAAACTGGGAAGGAAAGTGATCGATGAATGGTGCCCTAGAAAAAGGAATTTCGAACCAAGACTTCATGACATCGAAGGAAAGAAGAAGACCAAGTAATTGAAGGACCCATAAAGAAGTTGTTGATGAATGAACAAGTTCCTAGCTAAGAGGGAGTTATAACAAGGTCCCCAATTACAAAGGAACTTGGACAAGTGCATTGTCAGACGGTACTTGGGCATGTCTTCCTCAATTGAGAGGAAGTGATAGACACAACATTCTTGTCTTCACTTGGGAAGAAAGAATGGGAGGATTGGGTAATCATATGCATCTGATACTCTTTGAGGATGTGTAGGGCATCCAAGACAAGAGTAGGAAAGAGGAACGATATTCTTTGAGGGTTGGGAACCCAATACAAGAATAGTCCTAGAAGGTTATACTCAGTGATCACCTGGGTGGGTATGTACCTTGAGAGACAATGATGAAGGTGTCTATAAATCATTGGACTCACCAGCATTGTAGCTCATGATCTCATAGAGAGATGGAGTTGTTTTTCAAGGCCTTGCACTATGACAATGTTGATTACATGATGTTATAACAGATGAATTGCAATCTGATTTATCTTATGTGAACTCTTAAAGATTGATATAGCCAAACACCTTGTAATGTTGTATGAATATCTCCCTAGTTAAGAGGGAGTGTTGAAGGAAATGTAACTAGGTTCAATATTCATAAATCTACTTTTTATATTTGTATTTTTTCAAGAAAATAAATATTCTTGATTTGAATTTGTGGAAAACCTGTGATTAGTTATGAAACCAACGTTTCGGACTACCTTGGTGAGTCCATCATCAGGGCAATGAGATAGTATTTGAGAAGAGAGAATAAATATTATTTTTATAATATATGTCAATGATTTTCTTGCTCATTGAAATAGGTCTAACACAAGTTAAAGTGCTATAGGTGAGTCAAATAATCAAAAGAAAATGTTCAAGACCTTAAGGACATGTTGCACCAAGTATATGTTTGTATAGAAGTCAAATAATACTCCTCCAAGAAAACTCAAGTCTTGTCCAAAGCAAAGGAACCATCAAAGAGTCTCCTCCAAGTATGTGACACCACCAAAGAAGCCATCCGAAGTAAGTATAACAAGTCGGCCTACAAACAGTCTTCAAGTTGGCCTTCTAGTCATCCTAAAAAGAGGGGCATCCGTCTATATATAGAGGTTGTCCACTCCATTACAATGTCAACCAAGTAGCTCTAAAATATGCAAATAAAAGAGGCAAGAGAAAGGGTAGCGAAGGATGAAGAAGAGGTCTCTTAGTGCAGTGACGAACGGACGAGAAAAACTAAAGTGAAGAGGATTGTTTATAGGGCTAAAAAAAGCCACACCTGTGAAGTAAAGGTGGTCAAGTCTGCAGGTATTGTTGATTTTTGGTAGCATCGAATGTGCTCTAGCTTCAAAATTTAGTGGAGGGTCTAGAACGCATGAGACCAATAAGACCCAAAAACCATTTGGAAAAATTCCACTTGGATGAGGATTTATTAAAATAATTAATATTTTTAATGGGTTCCTAAGACTAAACTTTGGAAAATAAAAATATTAATGGGTATTAATAAAAATATGGGTGAGAAGCTTCTAAGTGACGAGGATCAAGTCTGTTTTAATATTAGTCTTTGATTAGAGACTTAATCTCGCTTGTTGATTCGTCAACAGGAAAATTATAAGAGGACGCTTGAGGGTCAATTGAAGATACACCATATTGATCAGTGAGTTTGATTTTTCTGGGTCGAGGTTTGTTTAGAAAGTCGAACAAGTGATCTAAGTTGCACAGAGGGGCAGGGAAAGTTGGGGTTGGAGGATCTTCTCCGAAACCCCGAATACTCAGTAGTGAGAAGCAGAGATATGCCAAAGGAGGTAGCACAAACCAGGGAGGCTGACATTGGCTAGGAGGACCCACACATTTCTTGACGCAGTGCCAACGTAGGGGAAGAGCTGCCCTCCTACAAAAATTCTGAATTCATTCAGGGAGCAGTAGGATCAGTCGAGAAGGCTGACATCAGATCTCCAGGAGGTAGAGGATGCAATGCAGACCTAGCGCAGAGTCTCAGAGTGCTCCACGCAGACCCACGCAGCTACTGCAAAGTGGTAGTGCAATTGCAGCCAGGGACAGTCATTCCAGTTGTCGGATAGAAGGGACTTTTCTTGGTGAAGTGGGGTAATCTCACTTAGGTTTCTACCAAAATATCTTATCTTTATAATTGGATAGTCGAGAGGGCATCTAGAGTTGTATTCAGAAATATTGTTTGATAATAGAAAACCCTCAGTGCTGTTGCACCGATTTTCCCACATTGGGTTTTTCCGGGGATGTTTGTCCAAAAATAATAGTGTCCCTTGTGTGTTTATCTCATATTTATTTCAGTTTATGAGCTTTATGTCAGCGTAGTCTGCAATAGTGTTTTTCATCATTGTTTAATTAATTAAATAACTTGTTGAATCTAAAAATAAGTAGGAGATGATAAACTACCGATTGCAGTAGGAATTTTGATGTGTAGATTCATAAATTTTCACATGGTATCAAAGCATTGCAGATCATAGGACACTGAAGACATCAATTGGGAGATCCAGTGAATTCTCTACAGAGAAGCATTTGTCCCAAGTGACAATGTTGTTTCAGAGGCAGAGGAGCAGTTGAAGGAGTGATGCAGAGGCTCATGCAGTGCCTGCGTTAGCATTCTGAGCTTGTAGAGGGTGATGTAGTACCCAAGAAGAGCTCACGTAGTGACTATGTCAACTCTCTGGGCTAGCACAAAGCCTAAGATGCTCAAATCAGTCAATTTTCGGGGTTAGAGGAGAAGTGCATATTCAATCTAAGGGATTGGTGGGACGTTGTTGTTGTTGGTGCATAATAGTGTTTGTGGAGACAAAGTTGAGGTAGAGGGAGTCACTACCTTGACATATTTCTAGCCAAAGAAATCTAGATCCGAGTTACAACAACAAAGGAGGATTGGAGAGGAGTTATTCAACATTTGGCGGGAGGATTTCCATGAAGGAAATCAGGACTCAGGGGGAGTCTAGAAGGAGCTTGTACCTTAAAGGATTTATAGCGCCAAAGAAATCCATATCTGAGTCTTGCTTGAAAGAAGCGAGAGAGGGAGAAGAGAACCAGTCCTATATTTAACACATATTTCATTAAATTTGGAATTAAATAATGGATCTAGAATTTCAAAATAACCAAAACACTCAATTTTATTGATGTCCTTGTAATAAAAAGTTTTCAATTTTAATGAAATATGTGTTATTTGGTTGAGAAGAGATGGCAGTCAATGGTCTAAGGGATCAGGATATATTGGATGGAGCATCCAATTTTGTCATCTGGAAGGCCAGGATCCTGGCAATCCTAGACAAACATCACATCAAGGATTATGCCTTGAAGGTAGTTGATGTTCTGGTCGACATTGATCTACTGAATAAGCACAAGGAGGCCCAGGCAAAGGCCAAGTGCATGATTCTAGATGGGGTCAAAGATCATGTGGTCCCACACATTGCTAAGAAGGAAGTAACAAGGGAGATGTGGGAGGCATTGACCACCTTGTACTAGGGGACTTCCATTCAATGGAAAATGCTATTAGAGAATCAGTTGAGATAGTATCAGATGCAGAAGGGAGAAGATATTGATCCCTTCCTCCTTAGGGTGCAAGGGATTCGAGACCAGCTGACTTTCGTGGAGTCTACACTAGATCCTGAGTTCATGGTTAAGACTGCCCTAAATGTAGTCATCGAAGACTGGGATACATTTGTCTAGAGTATCTTGGGCAGAGCTTCTCTCCCTAGTTGGGAGGATATGTGGGTAGCTCTTCGATAGGAAAAGATTAGGAGGCTGACCAAGGCAGGGAATAACGGCAGAGGAGCCCAGGTCAAGAAGGAGGAGGAGGGTGTAGCACTTGCATCATCAGGATAGCAAGGGAAGCTGAAGAGGAAGAAAAAGGATATATCCAAGGTCATATGCTTCAGGTGTGGAGAACTATGACATTTCGTCACTCAGTGACCCCAGAAAAAGGGCAAGGAAGAGGCTTCTGACTCGAAGGCTGCTCCAGAAAAAGTTGACAGGGAAGGCAAGGATGGTGGTTGTGCCATGAGTGCTCATGTACCTCTGGAGAAGAGGTGGGGTGACCTGGATTTTTAGTCGAGAGGACTACAGAAGGAGAAGGATCCTTGAGGTACAATCATACACCTAGACTTCAAGAAGAGTTTTGTTGGATCAAGAGAAGGGTGTCTCTTCAAGTGAAGAAAATCTTGAAGGAAGGAAGAAAAGTATCTCATCAAGAAGCTAACATAGTTGATTAAGGTGGCTCCAGACACATGCAGAAGTCCCAGAGGGCTCAAAAATGGTCAAAATTCAAATTCGTAAGATTGCTCTCAAACCAGCACCAGATAGAAGTGCTCGTTACCTTGATTTCAACAGTGTGAGTGAAACTCAAATCTGAGCTTGTATGGATGAGATAGGGCTAACCAAATTTCAAGGTTGACTTTTCCAAGTGGCGGGCTTAAAGGACCTACAAATTGCACCGATAGCAGTCGTCGGAATCTGGTCACCAGTGGCGGGAAAAATTGTGGCCTCTTTGATTCGCATAATAACCTCCAGGTTCGAGAATTTTCAAAAATGGCATACTTTTATTAAAAAAAAAAAATTATAAAATAGGGGTGGTGGGCTGCCACCCCTGTCAGAGGTCATGTTATAAATATAGAAACTGGGATGGTGGGACACCACCCCCGCCACACCCCAAGGTCAACAAACCCCGGTCATTTAAGACAAACCACATTAACAAAAAAAATGTTGCTATTGTTTTGGTTAAAAAATATACTAAGCTGAGATTCGATGGGGTTTGAACCCCTAACCTCCTTGCCTCAAATGCTCTGCCTAACCACCATGTCAAAGGTGGCGGCTTTGTAAGGTCTGCCACCCAAATTCATATAAACCTTATGTTTTCTCATTCACAGGAGAGAGAACGGAACAGAGAGGGCGCGCCATCATTTTGGAAACTTGGAGCTGGAACCGTGAGTGAATGAGGAGGCAAAACCATCACAGTGTGGAATCGTGACTAGACCGGAACCATGACGCAGTGACCGAGGTGGAACCTTTCTTGGCACGAATTTTGAGACAAAATATTCCCTAATGCAGAGAGGGATCTAAAAGATTCTCTAGGAGGTAAAAATTCATTTGATCATAATGTAATCAAGTTTACAGTCATTTTTCTCAAATTTTCATAAGGAACGCAATGGTGAGGTTCGATTCTCCTTTCGAGCAATGGATTTGCAGATTCCCAGTAGAGGAGAATCTTGAGGGAATCTTCTAGATTCCTTGGAGGCTGAAATTTCCTAGATCCATAATGCAGCCAACTTTATACTCATTCTTCTTAGAATTTTGCAAGGATCTCAATGGCGAGATCAATTTTCTTATTTGAGTTGCAGATCTCCAGTGAACCTAGAGGAGTAAATCTTTGGAGAATCACGAGGGAATCTAAAAGATTTCTACAAGCCCAGATTTTTCTAGTGTCAGAATTTGACAAATGGATAGTCGATTTTACACCTCTCAATGACACAAATTCATTGGTGTAGTTAGTTTTTACAGTTGAGCCTTCTATTTTTGACCATTTTCTAGATTGGAGTGAGGGTGTCAAATTTCAGAGTGTGGACAGTCGATCTTATGTCATTTGGTGCACGATTTCGATGGTGCATTCAGATCCAGCAGCTGAGCATTCCATTCTTCAGTCATCATCAGAGTTGAGGTATATGAAATGTTGTTGTCATGTACTTCTTTTATCATTTATTGTGAGATGTACTATGTTGTTTTGATTCTTGCTTGATGTATGATGTGGAATCTTTGTGTCTATTTTACGTGAAATTTATTCATCATGGATTTTTATGTATGTTTTGATTGAGATCCCTATGTTGCTATGATGGCGGGATACTCATTGTCACCATGTGTAAATTTATGTCATGTTGATAGGAGGTCTGTTGTGAGTGATAGTTCCTATAGCGGAACATCTCGTGGAGAGACTTTGCCACTCATGTAGAGGGCACATATCCTTGTATGACAAAAAACATAGTCCATGTGCATATTCACCATTTCTAGCATTGAATGAAGCAGCCAACACCATCTTGATACCGGGCCCGGAGACGTAGCCCACACTAGATGAACTCCATTATCAATCTCTTGTTTATGATTTTTTGATCGTCATTATGTTTCCATTTGTTTAAGCATGCATAAATGTTCATTTATGCTCTTATAAAATGCAATTCTAACCACATCACGGGAGTAAAATATCTTGGTTAAATTCGGTATTTGAGTCAACTCGGATCAATAGTCGAGGTCTATCTCTAGACAAAGCAATGAAGAAAAAGGACGGAGTGTTATGGAGCAAGTGTCAGAAGGAAGTCCATGTGTCAAGGAACATAGTGCAGAAAAGAGGAAAGACTTGACTTGTGCTTGGAGGGCATCCTAGTCAAGGGTCTAGGGTCTGGCATTGATCAATAAGAAGCTTCAATAAGAGAAACTTACTAAATGGTTTTCCTCTCAAGAGAAGAGAGGTTTTGGCCCTATCAGAGAGCCAACATCTTGTGTTCTTGTTCTTATGTTTTTGGTAGTAGTTTGATGAAGTACACACACATGCATTAATAAGAAGAAGAAGAAGATTAAGCTAACAAGAAAAAGTAAAAAGACTCCACAAATTGTTATCAAGTCAAGACACTCTACACCTAATTGCCCTAGATTCCTCAACAAAACTATAGAACTCGGGATATCAAATACAATTATTTGAATGTGCATCACACAAACATAGGTTTACGTAAAAAGTTAGGATAACACCTATAAAATGTCAATGTCTTTCATCATTGTAATGATATTACCATTGGTCATCTTATATATATGTTTAACACATCTCATATAAATTGAAGAAATCAACAAATTTGAATTTTTCTTCTCCATGTACCAATATCATGATAATGTTGCACTATGTGCTTGTACTCATGTAATTGCGTGTTTGATTTCTAGCTATGTTGTCTTTATGTAGTGTTGATTTCACATGAGTTAAATTTGAAATTGCTAAGTGATTTTACAAACATTTTGAAGATAATGTTGTTATAAGAAATTAAATTTTAGATATGGTTTATGCTTTGAAAAGTGTGCATTAAGGGTTAAAACTTGTTGGCATGTAATTGATAGCTCTTCTCTTGGGTTTCCTAATGTGTTGGGATGAAGTGATGAAATATTATTTAATGTTTGTTGGTATAAGCTAATAAATTAAACCAGCCCTAAGGTTGAAGTTTACAGAGGTTAAATGTAATAACCTCGTTCTGAAGTGAAATTTTTTTGTTTTATATTGAAAGTCAAAATTATGAAATTTCTACAAGATACCAAAGGCAAACATAATAAAATTAGAATAAATGACTTGGGCTTCCCTTGGACAAATGGTAGAACTTCCCCATGTTATTGTGATCTAGATTTCAAATGCTTGGATAAATCCTAATTAATTCAATTTCAGGTCTGCAAGGGAAATTTCAAGACATTTACAAGGTATTTTTATGGTGGATGAAAACCCCAACAAGCCATCTTTCATGAGATTTATGGTCCATTGAGTGGGCATATTTAAGGCTTCTTGCAAAGACTAGCACCGAATGTTGATTGCTTGTTTTAATTGATAAGATTTTGGGCTTGTTTTAAGTAGGTGTTTTTAGAACTCGCACACTAATTTGCAAAATGGGCATACTTTGCATAAAAATTCAAGTACAACAAGCACAAGGATTTAAATATTATCGCATATACACATTAATAGAGGACCTTAATGACCCGATGAACTATATTTTATAAGATTATTTCAACTCTATACATTGGGTCGATGAAAGGACTCATCTTGAACTTCTAGATGAAATGAATAACAAGCATCAAGTCCAAAATCTCATACGGTTTTCGAACTTGCTCAAAAGGTTTGGGATAAGGATTGGCAAATTCCCAATTGCCTTCAAATTAATGGAAAGCAATATCCATTTTTATTATCAAAAAATTTCAAGAATTCTTAAAGATTCTAACCAAAACTATCAATCACCATGTAAATGAGTGAAGATTGACAACTAGGATTTATGCAACTCTGCATAGATCTTAGAGGGTTAAAAGACATTTAGCCTTTTAACCACATTAGTGAATTGCATTAATACCAATCAACAATTTCCATGCCATCTCCACACAATAATAAACATATAGATTAAGATTGTATGAAATTATGGAGAGCAATTATGTGTAGGATTTAAATAACAAATGTCCATGTTTTCAATATAAACTTTAAATGAGATTTTGGGTTCTCTATATATCATTTTTGGAAATGAATTCAAACCTTTAAAAAAAATACATGAAATATTGAAAAATGCATTATCATTTAAATATGCATTATTCTTGAAATAAAAGTATCCTTTGTTCCATGAATTGAATTAATACTTGAAAAATGTACTATAATTTAAATGTCCATAACTTGAAAAAAATGCATCCTTTGTTCCATGAATTGAATGGATCCTTGTAGTTTCTTAGTACTTCGAATTTTTAATTATTTCTCCATTTCTATTGTTGGGCACTCTAAATCATTTGTGGGCCTGGTTCATACATTGAGGGAGAGAACGTAACACTTGTCTTGGTCACCTTATATGGTATGATTAGCCTAGTTAGATATGAAAATGTACTATATGTGTGGTTCCTTAGTGCCTACGAATTGTATGTTGAGTTATTATGTTGTGATTAGGAAATTATCCACTATCATCTGACGTTGATTAAACATTTAATTATGCCATGTCACGATTGCATTATGTATAATATGTGTACATTATGGTGAGTGGAAAACATTGTTTGCAATATTAGGCTTACTAGGAGAACTCACTTGTGTGATCTATATGGGTACCCAACTTACATGGAGATGTGTATGTGATTACAAAGTGATTAATGGCCTCAGATTCGTCAATGTATTTAGAATAAACACGTGATACACATAGAATGTAAAACCATGGAAAATGGAACTCCTTGTGCACCACATAGAGGGAGTTATTGGGAAAGAATGGTAGAAACTCATTTAATACTAATTAATGCTTAGAATTGTGCATAGCCATTATGAGAGCCACGGGGTATGTCGAAGGAAAATGATCCCTTAAGGGACATGATTTTAAAAGAAGGGGAATGAAGTGTTGTATGTTTTTTCTATGAAAACATTCATATACTTTGAAAAGAAGTAATAAGCATTAATACATAGTTTACGTCCCTAGATTTTCATCAGTGCATTCTTTAATAGTGGACTTCTTTAATAGTGGACTGAAGCTATTTTTTTGCACTTAAAGAGTGATAATGTTAGCTTGCCATTGAGTATATATTACTCTGGGTGAGTGGTTGGTAGATAGCTTAGTGTCTTGATATGGTTATTATCAATTTTCAATTCTACTCCATAATGCTTGGTGTGCTTTATAAATCATGAGGGTATCTTGTAAACTCTGAAGGTGGGAAAACAGAGCCTAAGGTAAATTTGTAAGACCTCAAAAGTAGGTCATGAGGTGATCCATAAATGGCCATGGATATTCCATTGGACAGCCCGTCACAACAAATATGATAAATTACAATTAAAATTCCAAAACCTACACTACAAGAGTTTATTTCTCTTTAGTTTTTTGGATTTATAAATTATTGTTTTTTTATATGCATGTGAATTATAATTATGCAAAAAATAGATAACAATGAAATAAAAACTCAGAACCAATATTGACTCAACATATCACTTGGGAAATCCTTTTCAAAGAAAACTCAACTGAAAAGTGAGGTCTCTTTGCGCTCTTTCTCTAAATTGAAAATGGCTATGACTACAGAGAAGTAAGGCTTGTGGCTCGTGGGCTACTACAGTACACAAATCTTCTTTGTGTTCTCTCTCTATCACTCTTGGCTACTTTGCTCATCTACTGAACAAATGCACTAAAAAATAATGGAACCCCTTTTCCTCCTATTGGCCCAATTATAACACAACTTGATAGCCTACTAGTTGTTAGGTTTGACTCCCTCAACTCTTAACCAGAGTTACAATATGGACACTTTTAAATTCTTCTGCATCATGATCATGTGGCTAGCCCAATTTTCCATGAGTAATGTGGCTAATGTGGCATCGTCTCGAATTATGGTAGACAAAACAAGAAGGTCAACTTTCAAATGTTACAACATTTGCATACATACTCTGATGAAGTGATTGTTGCATCATTAGAAAGGTCTTTGTGTGTAGAATAAGAAAAAAAAATGTGGTGACAAAATGACAAAGTTTTACCCCCAAAAACCATCATTTGATACCTCAAGATGCTCCTGAAAGGTTTTAGACCCTAATTTTCCAAACTGGTTCCCATTGGTAAAAATGGTCCTATGTTAATTCTTCTACTTTTTCCACTCTAAAAGAATCGAGATGGATCAAAAAAAATATAACGATCCAATCAAGATCATAACTTCCCATTTGGGAGGCTTTTGTTCCCTAACAACTACTGAATGAGGTGGAGAAATTTTCCTCCACCTTCTCTGGAGTGTACCATTTGACCTTGTCT
>APFE031096109.1:54896-92881 GCA_000404065.3 Pinus taeda
AAAATGGGCCTCAAAACAAAAATATGCAACCAAAATCAACTTCATAAAAATCAATGGGATTCAAGATGACGATGTCAACCATGGGGATGATTCACCATTTTTGTAGTAAAAATGTAAAATATTAAAAATGAATAAAAAATAAAAAAATAAAAATAAAAATAAACTATTTTTTCAACTCGTATTTTCAATTTATCTCCCTATGGTTTTACTCAAATTTCGAATTGGATCACTCGTTGGATGTTGATTTAATTCCTCATCCAAGGAGTACCCATGTTGCATACTTTCGATGGACCCCGCTACACAAAAAATGAGAAATACATGAAAAACTGTGATTGCAAATCATGTTTGTCATGTATTTTTCATTTTTCATGTAGCAAGGTCCATCGGAAGTATGCAACATGGCTACTCCTTGGATGAGAAATTAAATTCTATATCCAACGAGTTCTCTAGCATGAAATTTGCCTAAAACCGTAGGGAGATAAGTTGACAATACAAGTTGAAAAAATAGTTTTTTTTCTTTTTTTTTTTTTCTTTTTTTCCCTCTAAAATTTGATGATGTAATCTAATTTTATTTTATTAGTTCCAGTATTATTTTATAATATTCCTTGGAATACCCATTTTGGAACTCAAAATTTCTCTAATTCCAAAGGTCATGCTACCCCTGTCTTCTAGTTCTAAACCTCTTTTGCAAAACTATATCCTATGTCAACTTTGATTGAACATCTAGTCGCAATTCCTCTAAAGAAGATAAGACTTGATCCTCTTTCTGATTTAGCATGTAAGGCTTATAGAGTTTCATATTATTTACATTCACAATTGAGTAAATGTGCATGTGTGGGGGTATCTTGCAAAGCCTTGATTTTCTTACCCAAACCTTGTAGCCTCTCTTTGTTCAATTGTATCCATACTCTATCTCCCACATTGAAAAAAAAAATTGTTCTATGTTGATCATGTTGAGCCTTGTATTTTTTTGTGACTTTTGCAATGTTTCTTGTACTTGGATATGGATTTCCCTGATCTTTTCTATAACTTTTTTATCCTTCAAGAAATCCCTTCTAAGATCCTCTCTTACTCCTTGTTTCCCATATGCAATATCCAAAGGTGAAGGTGGAAAATATCCAAAACAAGTTTATAATGGTAATTTACCAATAGAACTGTGAACTACTCTATTATAAGAATGTAGTATATATACCAAATTTTCATCCCATGTCTTTAGGTGCTTTTGATTGTAACCCCTAAAACGTGGCACTAAAGTCTTGTTGACTACTTTTGTCTACCCATCTATCCGAGAATGGAATGTTGTAGAGCCCTTCAACTTCATGTCCATATTCTCCCATAATGTGGTCCAAAATGCATTGAGAAATCTTGTGTCCTTGTCTGAAATGAAGCTTCTTTGTATCCCAAAGTGCACCCAAACTTGTCCAAAGAACAAATCTATTGCTTCTTACACATTGATGGTATTTTTACAGGGCATCAAGACACACATCTTATTGAACCTGTCAACTACCATGAACAAGTTGTCATGTCCCTTTGTAGTTGTTAGAAAACTTCCCACAAAACCCATGGAAATGATTTCTCAGGGACAAGTGGGTACAGGTAAGGGATGATATATACCATGTTTCTTGTCACTAGGCTTGTCAGTATAACAATACATGCATCCTCCTATGAACCTAGCTACCTATTTTTACACCTTGGGCCAATACGCATACCTCTATAAGTTGGTCATTGCCTTCCATATACCAAAGTGCCTTGCAACCTTGGTGGTGTGAGCCTCTCTAATCAACTACAATCACTCGCCTTTAGGAACATATAACTTATCCAACATGTAGAGTAATCCATCAGGGAAATGGTAGTCAATAGAGTTGTCACCATCGTGCACATGAATTTGGCTCTGCAACTACTGAAACACCTCCTTGAATTCTTAATCCTATGAATATAGCTCTTTGTATGCATAATGGGTGAATGACTCCATGTGCATCATATTTCCTAAAGTTGCGATATTTTATGTGAGTGGCCTTGAAAACATGTCAAATAACTTGTTTGTTTGTCCCTCTTATACTTGATCACTAAATGAATTATTGTGGAAACCCCATCCACTTGTAATGCATGGTTTGTTGTAGCTTACTCTGGATCTACAGATATTGTAGAGGCTAGTGATATGTGTGGATTATTGTCTCTTTCCCCCTCAGATAGCGCTTCCACTTCTTCATAGCTTGCACCAAGGCATATATCTCCTTGTCATAGGTAGGGTAATTAAGAACTACCCCATGAAATACATCATAATGGTAGCATGCATTATTTCCTCCTTTCATCAAGACCGTTCCCATAACATACCCACTAGCATTTGTCTCCACTACGAAGGGTTGTAGCAAGTTTGGTAATGTCATAACTGATGCTTAATTGATCATTTCCCCATTGGAAACTCTTGCCACTTTTTGATATGTGTGGACTGGTGTTACTACCACTAAAAACAAGGCTATGAATATCCATAGGAACTACATTGCCCAAACAAAAATCCTGACATCACAAACATTAGTAGGCACTAACTATTTCATGATGGTTTCATCTTCGCAAGATCTATTTTCAGCTCTCCACCACCTATCACATACCTTAGATACACCAAAGGTTGTTGTGCAAACTCATACTTCTTGAGATTTGTTAGTTGTTGGTGCTTCTTTAATGTCTCCAACACCAACGTCAAAAGTAAGATATGCTCCTCCCAATTAGAACTGTATGCTAGCATATCATCCAATAGAAAATAAAAAATGAATTTACAACAAGGTATAACATAACATTCATTAACCTCATAAATGTTGCTAAGGCATTGCATAGGTCGAATGGCATGACTAACCACTCATACAAACCTTGCCTAGTTTTGAAGGTGATTTTCCAGATATCTTCTTCTCTGACTTGTAGTGATAATTGAATTCTAAGTGTAGCTTGGGGAAATATTTTGCTTATTTCCACTGATATAGCAAATCATCTATTATGCACAGGAGGTGCCTATTCTTGAGCATGGTTTTATTCAACACCCTGTAATCAATACACATTTGCCAAGTCCCAATTTTTTTGATACTATGATGATGGGTGACCCACATGGTGATGTACTCGATTGAATGACACCTTGTTCCAATAGCTATTGCAACAAATTCTTAACATCCCTTGCTTCTATAACATATTGCTTGTATAACCCAATGTTTTTCAATGGGAAGTCCAACAATAGCTAGAACTCGTGCTCCACTTCCCTCTTGGGTGGCAACCCTTTAAACCCCTGGAACACATCCATGTATGCAGGTAGAAACTGTTTTGACTTGTGTTTCTGTTACTCAATACACCCCTCCAAGGATATATTTTCTCTTACTGACTCTTTTATAGATTGACTATCTCTTAAAGGCAATAAAACAAATTTCTTGCTAGAATTGATTAGTTTCTTAGCTTGATTGACACTTACCAACGAAAATTTTGACTTGGCTTTGTGTGTGTTGTCAGTGAATGATTTTCTATTCTTGACGAGCTAGTACGAATTAGCTCTCCACATGAAGATTGCATCCCACATATACATGTATGAACTTCCAAATATTACTCCATATACATCATGGGTAACTACATCTAGTTATACTTCATCAATAAAATCACCATGGATAGCAAAACTAATTCTGCACTATATTGTTACCTTAACTCTGCATCATTATTTACCCATCCTAATGGTATGGTATTGGAAGATCACACAGACTTCCAATCCCAATTCGTTGATTGGCTCTACTACAATGAGATTTGATTATGATCCTGAGTCAAACAAAACATCAATCTTTGTTTTCTTGACATGTATCTTTATGTGGAAGAGTTTGGTTATTTATTTTGCTCCCTATTGTTGGAGGCTACTCAGATTCAACTCCTTTTGCATTGACATATAAAGGATCTTCTTATCCACATCCAAGTTTCTTTCGAACTGGTTTCTCAAATTAGTGGCCATGAGATTTTTCTTATTATTTTTCCTTTTGTTCTTTGGGTTAAGCTCTGGCTACAACTTCCAACACTTCTTTGTAGGACCTTCAATATTACAATAGTTGTTTGTTCCTTTCCCTTGCGTGATATGGTTGTCGCCTTTTTATATTTCCCCCCTTTTCAACTCTTCTTCCCTCCATAGAAGTGTCTTGATGCTTCTACTTCGATCCACTTGATTTGTCTTTCTTTTGGCCTATGTTCTACAAGTGGTATGCCTGTACACAAGCCTCGTCCATCGATCTGGGCTTAAACATCACTTATTTCTACAAATGGTTGTGTAAATCTCCCAGATACTTGAAGTGTACATTTGGGTATTTTGAGGAGATACCCAACATTATGGCCATCTTTCTAAACTTTGTAGTGTACCCCTGTACACTTTGCCCCTACTTTTGTCTGATGTAGTGCCACATGATCCATTGGTCCTTTACATACTCAATATGGTAAAATTGTGACTTTATAAGGGTTTTAATGTCCTCCCACTTAATCCCTAGAGGATCTCCTTCCAACCTCAAGGTCTTCGTGTGGCTTTCCCGCCAAGTTAGGGCATGGTCCTCTAATTTCAACTGCGCAAATGAATCATTTGTTCTTTCCCTATATGATGAACACTAAAATAAATTTTTAATTGATGCAACTAGTATTTAGCTTCCAAATGTCAATCTCACTTTGGTATAATTTGATATTGACCTTCACTTCCATTTTGAACAACGTTTGTGAATGGTTCACGACATTCAAACCGGACTGATCCTTTTCGAGTCCTTTCTTTGCTCGTTCTCTATTTCTTCATGATCTCTTGATGTTTCCTCTGAGGAGATTCACATTAGGCCTTATGTCTGCAACTTGTCCTTCCACCCGTGAAAACCTCTCCTCTGTAAGATCAGGATGGTTATTCACAGGGTCATCAATCATGACTAAGGTTTTATGAATTTTGGCTTAGTCGATCTAGATTCCTCACAAATTTTCATAATATACTCAAAGAAGCATGTTTCGATATCAATACAATACATAAACTACCGTGGATATTCCACTATAAAGTTCATCACAACAGACCTGATGAATTATACTTAAAATTTCAAAATCTACACTATGGTAGTTTATTTCTCTTTAATTTTTTGGATATGTAAATCATTATTTATTGCATATGCATGCAAATTATAATTATGTAGAAAATAGAGAACAACGAAATAAAAACTCAAAAAACTATTATTGAAACAAAATACAACCTAACAAACGCTTTCAGGAGAAAACCTAGTTAGAAGGTGAAGTCGCTTCGTTCTCTTTCTCTGAATAGAAAACAATCGAGTATAAAAAAGTAGGGTATGTGACCTATGGGCTACTACAATACACAAATCCTCTTTGTATGATCTCTCCCTATCCTTTTCGACTACTTTGTTCATTTATGGAACAAATGCACTTGAAAAGAAAACCCCTTCTCCTCCTAGTGTCTAGTTATAATACATCTCAATAGTCTACTCGTGGTTATCTTTAACTCCCTCAACTCTTAACCAGAGTTACAATATATACTCTTCTAGATTCATTTTCATCGTGATCATGTGGTTATCCCCTTTCTCCATAAGTAATGGGGGCTTATATGGCATCCTCTCGAATTATGGTGAACATAACAAGAAGGTCATGATGGGAATCACAATTGTCGTTAGACCAAAACCCACAGGGGTTAGTCAACGATTGTATTGCAAGAGATAAGGATTCGGGAGAGGTGGCTAGTCCATGTGATCCAGGTGGATGTTGGTGGCCACCCACCTATCCCACTTGGACCCCCACAACTGTCTCTTTCAATTTTTCAGTTTCCTTAATTGTAGCACAACTTACTATTTTTAGCAGTTTTTAGGGTCCTGAACTTCCGAAGTCGTTTTGAGGCTCTATACAATGTTTTTTGGGAAAACTAGGAGCAACATCAGTCCATGAGGTGGATTTTTTTTAATGAGGTAAATTGCACGTCAAACGAAGATCATATGCCAAAGTTACGACCCTAGGAAGTTGATGTACCAATTTACCCAAATAGGGCCCATAGTTTCGTGTTTCATCTCCTAGGGTTAGGTTTTTGGATGTTTAGGGTTTTACATTGTTTCTCAACAATAGATAGGCCTTCGAGCCTCATTGTAAGACAGTTCAGAGGCATGTAGCCGCCACATCTCTTCTCATAAGCTACCATCGCCCTAACTAGTTTATTTCCATTTTTGTTTCTAAGCATATTTCAATATTTTATATTAATGAAATGAAGTATTATTTCCATTGCATCTCTGTATTTCTGGTTATATCTGTAATTTTTTGCGTTCCTGTTTCAGTGGTATCAGAACGGTCTGTTCTTTTTCTATTTTTCTTTGCATCTCCCCAACGAGGTTGGGATATAAGGAGTTATGGCTTGAATTGGTTGAACCTTTGCAAGACCAACCTGGCAAATCTCGAGGGCGTCCCATGGTGGATGAAAAGAAAGACAAGGGGGCAGGAGATCCTATCAAAATCTTGCTCGAAGAAGCCCTCGAGTGACAAACAAACGCGATGATGGACAACATTGCCCAGATCCTCCAGCGGCAACCCAGGGGCGACGCATCTGCTTCCAATAGCTAATCTGGAAATGCCACACCCTTTAAGGTACGAGTTAACTTTGAAATCCCCATATTTGAGGGTCAAATAGACGCAGATGTGATAGATAAATGGTTAAATCTACTAGATTGTTATTTTTCTGTTCATGATTTTTCGAACCGGGAAAAAATCACTTTTGCACTTCTCAAAGCAGCCCCCCACGTCAAGGAATGGTGGGAAACATACTGCAAGCAGAAGGATAAAAGTACAAGCTCACTATTTTCTGCCACACCCACATGGAATTCATTCTGGGATACCATCAAGGGGCAGTACTACCCTGTCAAAGGCTATGAGGATAAATACATAAAGTGGACCATGCTGCAGTAAGGAAGGGACCAAGATGTGTCGGACTTAACAAATATTTTTCATACCCTTCACACAAAATTTGGTATCAAGGATTTTGAGTTGCATTTGGTACTCAAATACCGCGGGTACCTACATAGATACATTCAGGACAAGATGGAGTTCCTGAACATCTCCTCACTCGGCACGACATAGCGATACGTTGTCAAGATTGAGCAGAAGTTTAAACAAAAGAAGCAGGACTTTGGATCTGCGAATCCGAAGAACAAAGGAAAAAGCCAAAGCGGGGTGACCCAAGACAACCCGTCAAAGCCGCAAGAAAAGAACAACACCAAAAATTCAAAGAAAGACATAGTAAAGTGGTGTGAGTTCCATTAGAGCCCCACTCACAACACGAGTGTCGGACCAAGTAGCCGCTAGTGGCTGAGTTGAAGGCTTCAAAATCATATGCATGTTCCAACCCTGAGTTAGAACCCCACAAAGGGAATGACAAATGGAACCAAATCATTGATGCAGAGCCCAGCACCACTGTTGCCACTGCCAAGGTCTAGAAGAATGAGCCCGAAGATCCAAAGGAGGGGAAGCGTCTTTTCCACTCACAAATGTGGTGAAGATTTTGCCGCTACAGTTCATTGTCGACAGTGTCAGCCAAAAGAACCTCATTTCAGCAAAGGTCGTGAAGCAGCTAGGACTACCAGCCATACCACACCCGCAACCATAAAACATCGGGTGGTTTCACCAAGGACAAGATCTTTGAGTCCACCAACAGTGTCGCCTTCCCTATAGCATCAAGCTCTTCACAAATAAGGTATTGTGTGGTGTTGCATCGCTTGATGTTTGTGATGTATTATTAGGTCAACCATACTTGCGTAAGCGACATGTTGTGTATGAGTCAAGGCCTCGCGTTGTTATTATTTCTTTGTGTAATACATTATACAAGATACCAGAGGTAGCCCCACCTACGCCACTTCTTTGATCTCTGCTAAGAAAGGCAGTAAGATCATCTCCTAGACTAGGAAATTTATTTTCTATATAGTTCACTCTCAAAGTAAGGGGAAGATCGTAGCCACATCCATGGCCCCCAGGAAGGGTTCCTCCATGCAGCAGAAGCAAGTGGATACGGTCATGAAAGAAGACATAGACATCTTCTCCACACCCATAGGGGTACCATTGCATTGTCGTTCAAGCATTCGTCTTATCTAACTTCCGGAGCACCTCTGCCCAACAGGCCAATCTATAGCCACTCCATTCTAGAAAAAGCCAAGTACAAGCAGCGACATGATCAACATCAGGTACCACACAAGTTTCAAGTGGACAACAAAATCTGGTTGCATCTGTAGAAAGAATGCCTTACAATAGTACATCAAAAGCTCAGACCACTCTGATATGGCCCTTACTGTTGATCTAGATTGTCATTGATGTCAATATGGAAATATTTTGGATAGTAAATAATGATGTGAAGCCATGCAGAGTAGATTTGTGAAGCAACAGGAGCTGGAAGAGTTCATCAAAATCCATCAAAGAGCTATCGGAAGAAGAGTTATTGGAGCATAGAAGAACTATTGGAAGAAGAGCTATCGGAGCAGTGTATCAGATAGGAGTAAAGAGAAACCACAAAAGCGACGAGCCAAGACAATGCAAATCTATCGCATATGCCAAGAGTAAGAGTCATATCGGAGGAAGTAATGAACCCCCAATTGTGATATGAGTTATAGACCCAATGGTCCCATTACAACACGCCATAAAAAATATCGCATCTGCCATATCGCTAGCCTTAAAACCTTGTCACATACAAATCTGTCGATTTCTATATAATATGTGGACCCACTGGACCATTACAATTCACCTTAATGAAATATATCGTCGTCCTATTGGAACGTTCATATCGCAAATCATAAGGGATGTATATCCAAAACCTCTGATTGCGATAACATTGTGGACCCGCTACACCATTATAGTATGACTTAATGAAATATCGCATCCGCAATAATCGCAAATTTCAAAGGATGTCAAAACGCCGATTACGATACAATACGCGGACCCGATAGCTCCATAGAATATACCTTTATGTAGTATCGCGTCCAGGTATCGATGAAGTTACGCAAATCATAAGGGTTGTCACCGCCGAAACGCCGATTGCGATAAGACTTGTGAACCAGACCGCCGATTCCAATAAGACTTCTGAACCCGACTGTCGATTGCTATAAGACTTGTGAACCCGACGGATCTATTAACGATGATTTAATATTATATTTTGTCTGCTTCATCGGCAGTATGAATATCGACCATGTTACATCGGTGATCTTAAGAATTGCGATTTCGGGATTTCGGATAATTGCAATTGTGATTAACAACGTGGCATGTAGGACCTCCATGTGGACCTTGTGAATATTAAAAATGGCCTCTCCGATATATTGCGTAATAAGAGACCTCTGAAAAGTTGTGATTTTGATTAGCGGTGATGTGGCAAATGGGGACCACCAGACTTCTATTATAATATCGTATAGCCTCTCCTATAATGCAATTTTTGTAAAAAGGCTAAGTTATAACTTAATATTAACAAAAGGTCCTCCGATATATTTTAATATACCACCTCATGCACAAGCCAACCCCTCCACCAATGAACGGGTCATTTCGTTTATTGGCAAAACTCAGATATATATATATATATATATATACATGTTGAAATGCTTCACTTGAGGTAGGTCATTCGGGCATCGATTATAATGAGAAGAAGTAACAGTTCACAACTCATGAACTTGAAGGAACAGAGGAAGCCAAAGATCGAGCGAGAAGGAAGAAAGTTGAAGGCCCAGCAGGAAAGAAGGAAGTTGAAGATCTAGCAGGAAAGAAGGAAGCCGAAGGACGAACAACTCTGTTAATTAGGTTAACCTTTGAAAGGCTCAGACCAGTGATGAATTAATCAAGTACATAACACAACCTGAAGAACAATTCTGTGAAGGGAAAAATATAGTTTCATCTGACATCGTTTTAAAGGAGCAGTTGCTAGCACCAGCATTGAAGTGTTTGTGAGTTTGTTTCTAGGAAGTAAGAGATCGTGATAGCAAGAATAGTGAGAAGCAATCACCCCTGAAACAGTTACCACAACAGTAAAGAACAGAGGGTTGAAAACAGAGAATTGCCTTTGTGCAGATATTGAGGGCTTACCTCAAATTATCAAAGATATCTTGTTGAAAATCATCGACAGACCTTGGAAACATTATTGGAAATCATGATGGCTATTTAAAATCATCATAAGGTAACTTCTGCAGACTTTGTTTGGGCAATATGAGGAATTCTTAAGACTCCTTCATATGAAGACAGGTTGTCATTGATATAGCAGTGAAGCTGTAGATTGACATCATTCAGTGAAGAATATTTTGGGAGTAGAGAATTGCTATCAAACATATCTAAACAAAATATAGCAGAGGATTGGTGCCCTGAAGGTTGGAACCTCAAACAAACAAGGTAGATGCCTTGAAAGATAGGGTCGGAGCCCTTGGGGCTGGTGCCTCGGAATTAGAAGGATTGGTGTCCTTGGAGTTGTTGTTCCTAAATCCAAGGTTGGTGCCTTGACAAGACAGGGTTGGTGCCCTAGAGGTTGGAGCCTGACAAAAAGTCCAAATTGGTGCTTCACAACAGGTTGGAGCTTGGGAGTTTGAAGATCGGTGTCTTCATCTAGGATTGGAGCCCTATATACATTGTGCTTGATTCACTGTAAAGATTATATTAATAAAATCATTTATTCCTACTGTTCATTTTGTGTTCTAAATATAAGTGATCTAACTGGTAAAAGTAACAATTCAAAAGGAACCCCTCCTTAGTATTTCCAACACTTACACCATTACCAAGGTTATGGGAAACAATGCTTTGGAGCACAACATTCCCCCATTCTTTCGTTTGCCCCGAGCGTTCAATGTGGACCACCCTCGACCATGCTTCCCACCATTATTGGACACATCTTATGTTGCAGGACAACCCACCAAGGACCAAGTTCAGCAGAAGTTTCCTCATCTTATGGAGGAACTCAACGCAATGGGGACCATTGCTTCCTAAGGGGGGAGGAATGATCCAAGTGGATGTTGGTGGCCACCCACCTATCCCACTTGGACCCCACAATTGTCTCTTTCAGTATTTTAGTTTCCTTAATTATAGCATAGTTTACTATTTTTAGCAATTTTTCGGGTCCTCAACTTCCAGAGGCGTTTTGAGGCCTTAAATGACGTTTTTTGGGAAAAACTGGGAACAACATGGGTACACAAATTGATATTGTTCATCCAAAATTTGTAGTCCTCAGACAAATCTTTCTAATGAGGTATTGTGTGCGTCAAACAAAAATTGTATGCCAAAGTTACAACTCCAAGAAGTTGTATCAATTTACCCAAACAAGGCCCATAGTTTGGCACTTCATCTCCTGAGGTTAGGTTTTTGGATGTTTAGGGTTTTACATTGTTTCTCAACAATAAATAGGGCTTCGAGCCTCATTGTAAGACAATTCAGAGGCATGTCGCCACCACATCTCTTCTCAGAGATAAGCTACCATCGCCCTAGCTGGTTTATTTCCATATCTGTTTGTAAGCATATTTCAGTATTTTACATTAATGAAATGAAGTATTATTTCTGCTGCATCTCTATATTTTTGGTTATATATGTAATTTGTTGTGTTCTTGTTTAAAATTGGATCACCATGTCACGAAACACAATGGGAGTGTTGGTCTATCCAATGTCCAACAATCTCCCCCCAGCACGAACCAGGTGTGTATCTAAATTGTGACCTACAATCTAATACCATTTGTTGGGAATTACAATTGTCGTTAGACCAAAACCCACAAGTGTTAGTCAATGATCACATCGCCAGAGATAAGGATCCACCAGATGCAAATAGTCTGTGTCATGAAACACAAAAAAAGCATTGATTTATCTAATGCTGAAAAGGGCAACTTCCAAGTGGCATAATTTTTTCATATGGTCTTTGATTAAAGTAATTTTTGCATCATTGGAAAAGTCTATGTAGAATAGGAGGAAAATGTGTAGTGCTGAAACATCAATTTTTTACCCTCAAAAAACGTCATTTAATGCCTCAAAATGCTCCCACAAAGTTTCATACCCCAATTTGCCAAACTAGGTCATGTTGGTAAAAATGGTCCTATGAGTTGATCCCTCCATTTTTTCCACTCGGAAAGCATTAAGATGGATGACAAACAATATAATGATCCAATTTGAATCATGAGGCTTGGGAAATCCATAAAGCCTTAACATAGATGTAAGTATTTAAATGTGACATAAATACAAAGGGTTGGACTCTAAATCCTATTAGAAATTTATGCAAAATTCAGGGTTTGAACTTCAATCTAGTGTTTAAGTTTTGTGAGGTTGTTTCACTTGAGTTACCCAAGGAGAGGTGTATTGGGCCTTGAATTCTCCCTAAGGTTGGATTGAGAAACGTTATAGGGCATGATGGGTGCATTGGATATAATATTGTTGTGGTTGGAAGGAAAATGTTATAGGGTTAGTGTTTTGGCTTCATTAAATTTGGAGAGAAATTTATTTGCTAAGTTAGTTTTCTAGAATGTTGCTTATTAATAAAATAATCAAACAAGGATCAAGGCTAACCTTCTCCACATTGCCTACCAGTAGTGGTGTGGTAGACATAATATTGTTGTGGTTGGGAGATACGTGGTATAGGTTCTTGTTAGAATTGGAGAGATATCTCCCTCGTAAGTTAGTTTTCCAATCCGTTGTATACTAATAAAATATTCAAAGAGTTATTAATCTCAGATTACAATTAGAAAGCATCCTTTCACGCCTCTAAAAGGATTCAATCGACTTGTTCAAAATGTTGGCACTTGCTTCATTGACAATTCATCGAGTTTTCAACATCCACAATATCTTTTGATCCAAAACATTTAATTCTCTTTCCTGCATTAATTTACCATTTTATAAAGCAGACACACACAATTTTGTGCCTCAAGCCACATTTGTCCAAGCCAATTTCGAGTAGTCGCCATAATGTTAAGGATCAAACCAATCATTCTTCTCATGAATGATTTACCTGCATATATTAACAATTTAAAATGTGCATACAAAATGCACGCTTCCAAACCTAGCTAGCAAATCCCATCTAGCTCTGACGTAAATGCAAGTGTTAAAAATATAAATAAAGGATAATTAGGTTACTGTATGGCCTCATAAGTTCACTTGGGCTTTTGCAAAAAAGAGGCAATGCTTGTTTCAATGTTTTGCTGTTTGAAAGCTTCAGAGAAACCAAGTTGAATGCCAAACTATGTTATTATAAAGGATTCATGGCTATGACTAGCACAGAGGAATGCCATTGCAGCTTGAAAAGTAGGTCATCAGTGATCCTCGAATACTCATAATTACAGATAGATTGTGGAGCCATTCACAAATGCAGAAATAATACCAACTTCCTATTAAGCATGTTCACATAAAGAAAAAGTCAAACAAACTTGGAGAACTAAAACCAAGCGTACAAAATACAGTTGGAAGATTGCATGTTAACTGGGAGATCACAGAGATCACAAGTTCAATGCCTGTAACAATAATAAGTTTTCTACACTCAAAAGCAGAATAGAATGGTTTCCAATCCAATATGAAACCAGAAATAATGAGAAAATTCTTATCAAAAGAGAAATGTCTTACTTGCATGATAGGCATGGATGGCAGCAATCATACCTCTGATGCATTTACACGGCTAAATATTGCCTCAAGAACTGAAACAGATTAAACACAATTATATGGTCCCCAGTACCAAACCCAAGCCAACATGACTTGCATTTTATTTGCAAACGCAATTGCATATCATTTTTTTTAAATGCCAGAGTTTGTTCGCAGACAAGCTGAATTACAGTATGAACAAAAGTTTAATCTGAAGACTCAAAGGTGTGCTACTTATGCAAGCCCTGCATCTTTCAAGACAGCTTCAAAAGCATCTTCACTATTCCAAGGTACCTGCATGGCCCAACAATAATTGACCCATTTATAAAAATTGGATCTCTGTAAAGAACAATAATTTCCCACATTCCAACATCTTGAATACAAAAGGTTAGGCATAGAAACCCCTCATGGGTAAAGATATCTCAACCCTTCGGTACTACAAGATGAGGTGAAGAAAAAACAATGCTATAGGTTCAGTCGAGCTAGTAAATCAGGATGCTACTAACTTAAGTAGCCCATTATAGATTTTGGATAAAATTAAATGTCATTGGCTCAAATTGTAGGTGTCTACGTAAGAAGCAGAGAAGGCACTGTGAATGTTTGAGACAGGAGAAACACACCCTTGCGACCAAAACGCCCACTTCGACCAATTCGATGCAAGTATACTTCATAGACAGGGTCAAATGGAGGAGAATGTTTAATAGGGAGATCAAAATTCACAACCAGGGTTACCTGTCATAAGATTCCTTTTATTAGCTTCTTAACTATTGCAAGATGTCATAAAACGCTAAGGCAGACAGTGAAAGATGCTTCAACAAAGAAATCCTCTAAACAAGAAGCATACAACATTAAGTGCGAAGAAAACATTGAAAGCAAACCTGTGCTTGATCAAAACCCCGTGCAAGCACATCAGTTGATATAAGAATCTTTGTCAGTCCTGTTCTGAATTCCTTAATTACACGATCCCTGTCATCCAGCTTAAGTCCACCTTGAATAGAAGTGCACTTGTAACCCTCTGCTTCTAACTTGCTATGCAACATACTTGCATTCTCTCTGGTGCGGACAAAGATTATTGACTGCCCAAGTTTTTCAGCCAGTGGGAAAATTTTGTCCTTTAAAACCTCTACTTTAGCAAGTTCATCTGGACTTTCACTACATACTGCTTGATTACATCCAAAGACAACTCTTCCTTTTTCACAAACACCTGATTTGCTTTTGAAATTACCCTAGTTGTGAACTGCTTGACATTCTCATCGTAGGTTGCTGAAAAGAGGAGAATCTGCAATACACGCAATAAAGATACATAAGGTTCACAATAAGTAATCTCCAACATTGGAACGACAAAGCCCTTACCATAAATGATACATCTGAGAAGAGAAACAAAATCCTAAAAAACCGCATTTATACTACAAAAAATCTATAGAAACAAATATTAGGAGTATTTATGAATTAAGATACCAGGATGCAGATCTGGATACAAATGTTAACGACTGTAAGATTGATCAGTGTTGCGAACATTTCGATAATATCCTGATTTTATCTCGAAATCACGATTTTTTGGCCTAGCCAATGTTTGTTTGCCAATTTAAAAAATTATTTTTATGATATCTTAATTTTGCCGCTGATTTTTTACTGATATTTTCCCCATTTTTACAATTTTTTGGTTTTTCGGACCCTTGCCAATTTTATCTGGATGCCGATGTTTGCAACATTGCTAAAGATTCACTCACTTGTTGGGCATTGAAAAAGATAAGAATAGCCTCCAAATATTCAGAAGATTCACTACTAGTCATCAAATGGGTAAAAAAGAAATTCACAGTGAGAAATTTTGTATTACAGTCTGCGGTAGATAAGATTCTTGAATTGTCATGTTCTTCTGATCAAATATCCTTTCATCATGTGTACAGAGAGAGGAACAGTATTGTAGATGGCTTGTCCAGGGAAGTAATTTTGATGACTCCCGGAGAAGGGATTATACAAGAAATCACCCAGAGGCATATTTCTGAATACACTCACCCACCGTTCTATTACATCTGTATTTTTAAGACATGATAAGCCTGCATGCTTTGGAATAGCATACTTTTGTGATTTATCTGGAAGACTGTAATGGGGGACTTACTTGATGAAATGTTGTTTTTATTTGCAAGCCAGAAGAGGATATAAAGTTATCATTATGCAAAGTCCAAAAAAAGACTATCAGAACATTTAGTGGCAGAAAGACATATTGTTGTCAGCTAATACAAGAACATTAAGATAAAAGATAGAAAATCCACAGGAACATCACGTGCGCTCATTGAGAAAACTTCCTAAACTTATTGTCAACTAACAATACTTAAACAACACTCTTCCTCCAATCCCCAGTCACAAAAATACCATTCTGTAGGATAGATTTATATATAATGGAGATTTGCGGCTTAAAAGCTGCTAATGAGAAGATAATAGACATTAATAAAGATTATATTTATCAGAATTAGCTAAAACATATAGAATCAAACATGACTACTGCTGTCAGCTTAAAAATGGACAATGAAACTTAAGAAGAGAAACACGGAATACAATACATTAAATGCGCTTTCCAGGAGCAATCTACAGAAACAGCTTCTCACTTACCTTTCCAACAACTAAACTGGAGAATTACATATGTACAATAAAACAGAAATCCCACATACCTGACAATCATCTCGATTTTTCTGAATGTCCTTTATAATTCTGAGGGAATCATCTTGAAACCCGTCCTGATTCAGAAATTAAAGCATCACTATACAATGAATTTGTATAAGGAAAAAAATAAATACTGCAACCACATCTTAAATTTAAACAAACAAGTTTTGAACAGAAACAAATTACACTTCCCACAGCTGCTAAAGACCACAAAACCACTGAATTGATCAGTGCCCTCAACAAATTTTTGCACCTTTCCGAAAATGTAGCCAATGAATATTTTGATATTTTTATCAGTTTAAATCTAGCAATGCCTGTTATACGCATTCATAATTGTAAGTTATGTTAATACATAACTTACTGTAACAAAACCAGTTATACGTCTTTGTTCACTATCTCTGAGATATAAGAAAACTCCAGACGATTAAGGATAAAGATTATGCGACCTGGTAATGTATGTCTTATCTAGATCTCTTATGTTTCTTTAATTATTGCTGCAAAAGTGCATCATGTCATTATCCAATAATGAAAAGCAGACAGATCACCCAAAGCAATTCTATAAAATGCTAATGCACATGACACTAGGACACGAAACACAGGACATGCGGATGAGTATCCGACATGGAACACGTCAACCCCCAAATGGGACACAATTGGGATATATTTTCTATATATATGTATCAATTGGGTTTATCTCAGATGGTTGGGAGGAATGATTGTTATCCTCCCTGCCCAGAATATCTTACCCTTAGTTATGGGCTGGAGGGTAGGGTGCTTGGTTATATGGGGAAGAAAAAAAATATATATCCATATATATGTGTGCCTGCCCAGAATATCTTACCCTTAGTTATGGGCTGGAGGGTAGGGTACTTGGTTACATGGGGAAGAAAAAAAATATATATCCATATATATGTGTGTCTGCACACACACATACACATATATATCTACAGAGAGAGAGAGGTGATAAAAATTATATATATTAAAAAAGTACACAAAATGAAATATCGATGTAAAGATCCAAATTTTTTAAGCATTTACAAAATATTGATACAGCTAGTGACTACATCCATGATGATCCAACACAAGATTTTAGAATATTCAATACTCATAAAACATAGGTTACAAAATGAAATATCGATGTAAAGATCCAAATTTTTTAAGCATTTACAAAATATTGATACAGCTAGTGACTACATCGATGATGATCTAACATGGGATTTTAGAATATTCAATACTCATAAAACATAGATTTAGAAATTAGAGCCATAAAATGCAGTTTCCTAATTCAGTGATTTGTATCATCAAAATCAAAATGTAATCCATAGCTATTGAATCATTGATACTATAGATGGGAATGCCAATGGCAAATACAAAACAAGGTAGATACCAGAACCATTGATGGAAGAATCTGATAGCTCATTAGTCATGTTCCTCCATGTTAGAATCATCAAGATCACCACCATGTCCACTGCTCTCTCCATCTTCTCCCTCCTACTCTATATCCAATCCAAGATATGGATCTGCTAGTGTAGAGGATGACCCTTCAAGAGGATCACCATCATTAAAAAGTGACTAACATTAGCACATGTTTATTAAAATCCAAGTTGGCTATTGCCAACTCAATGCTATTGCCCAAATCCATATCATCTAAAAATATATCTCATATATGCCTACCTCTTCAACCATAAGTCAAATGACACTAGATCAAAGGACACAAGACACGACGGAGACATTGATACAAGTACTTGACATGGGGCACATTGATCCCTCTTACCCACCCAAGTGGGTAACCTCTAGGTGAAATTTCTTCTCATTTAGCTTGCCAGCCAACAGCCCTAAGTTGATTCACAAATAACTAGCCTCAGATGCCTCCCATATGTGCTCTAGCTAGTGATTTATTCCATCTAGTCTTTCATGATTCATCCAATAAAGGTAGGTCATCAAATATGAGGTACATTAACCATTTTTGTAATGAAGCTTCCATTTAATGTTTAAAGTCATTCTAGTATGTGTCACAATTTCAACGGGATGATTGACCATTTTTCCTTTAAAACAGTGTGGAAAAAGTCCCGAAAAAGTCGCGATCTAATCCTAAAATTCCAATTTTTGGCCAAAACGATTAAATCGCATGATTTTTTGGCGACTTTTTGGCAAACGAAAAAATCATATTAATCGTGAGTGGACCCAAAAAGTCGGCCTCCCTTCTCGAGCCGTGGATAAAAGCCCGCAAACCTGAAATTGCTCATTATTTTCGCTATGTATTTTCCCATTCATCATTGTGGAGATACAAGGGTTTGCCATTGCATTAAGAGGAGAATATTAGCGTTAAGAGGAGAATATTAGCATTAAATTGTAACAACCAACAACCACCTACAACCAGCTGCCATATACATTGATCAACCGTTCAACGATTCAACAATCTGCTGTAGATTTCTCGAGTCTTTTTATTGCTGGAGCCCACTCTATTAAGGTATGTTTCTAATAACTATAATGTGAGATACCTGTTATACTTATTATTTAGTGCTGCTAACTAAATTTAAGAGATAGACAAGTTGATTGTAATATGTATATGCCACATGGTTATGTGGCTATGCCACTGGAAACAAATCCATCTTCTGATTAGGCAGTCTGCTATGAGATTATGGCAGAACCCTTCAAAGCTGGTGCATCTGATTATAAATCTATGACAGTGGCCTCCTTCATATCAGATCACTGTCCTCTTTTATTCATTTGAAACTATGATCACTGTGCGTCTATCAAGCTTGGTTTCTAGGGAATACTGTGCATGGAACAAAGGAATAATTTGCCCCTCTTAGCAAACAATTCTGCTCTCATCAGAATAGCGATTTGGGCTCTCTTTGGCATAAGTTTCAGCCTCTATGCTCTCTGAAGATCACACAGGTGACAGAACAACCTTGGGTACAATGAGTGCTCAGCCTTCAATGTTCACATTGTGCATACATTCTTTCTCAACTTCAGACTGCTCGTCACTTTCAACTGCAAGCTCATCCTTATGAATGTCCAATTCTACTTGAATATTCAATAAACTTCAAAATAGCTACTATGTATTGTAATTTGTTTCTGAGTGCAATACAAATTATATTTTGCTAAGCTGAAGGCTGAAGCAATTTAATTTGTTTCAATTTTTTTTTTGTGCCCGGGTTTAAATTCAAGTTCAAAGTTTAAAACAAAATGCAAAGGATTTTGGACGCTATGCGGGAATTTGGTGAACCTGATACTACACACGAAACTGGGGGGATCAATTGAATGTATTTGACTTGCAAGTTGTGTGGCAAGCATATGTCAAGAGGTATCAACAGATTAAAATTCCATTTGGGGCAAATTCTGGGGCAAAATGTTGACCTTTGCCCAAATACAACTCTAGAAATCATCCGACGGGCCATTCAATCATTGATGGATAAAGAGCACGGAAAGGACACCAGGGCAACACTAAAAATCCAACTTGTAGGGGCCTGAAGAGTGGGGGGAATTCAGAGTGGCAGTGCTTCTTCAGCATCACCTTCCTCACCCATAGGTCCCAACCACTCATCTATGTCATCTTTTTTTGTTCCTAAAACCACAACTGGTGCACAACCTGGGATCAAATCAGCAATGAAAAAAAAAGGAAAAGGCAAGCTGACAGGTTGGTCAGTAAGTGTCTTCTATGGAGTGATGTTCCTTTCAACATTGCCAAGACAAACCCATTCTACCAGCCTAGGTCTGATGTTGTTGCTATCGTTGGCCTGGGGTACAAAGCCCCCACCTTTGCAAAATTGAAAGGGCCTTTTCTTCTATATGAAAAGACTGATTGCACTGCTAGATTGGCAGAGTTTAGGGCATCAAGGGAACAAATTGGATGCATAGTCATGTCAGATGGTTGGACTGACCAGAAGGGTAGGACCCTTCTTAACTTCTTGGTTAGTTGTCCCAAGGGGACAATGTTTATGAAATTTGTTGATGCATCTGCACACATTAAAGATGCACGTACATTACGTGAGTTGTTGGACATCTTCATTCAAGAAGTAGGCCCAAGCAATGTTGTCCAAGTCATAACGGACAATGCTACAAATTATGCTGCAGTTGGCAAGTTGCTTATGCAGAGGTATCCTAACTTGTTTTGAACACCTTGTGCTGCTCATTGCATTGACCTGATGTTGGAGGATATAGGTAAGATTCCTATTGTGAGGGATATTGTTGAATCATCCAAGAGAATAACAAAATTTATATATAACCATGCATTTGTGCTAAGTTTGATGAGAAAATACACTAAAAACAAAGAGTTGGTGCGTCCTGCCATTGCATGATTTGCCACTACTTTCATATCTCTTCAATCTCTGTTGAATTCTATGTGGGATGTGAAGAGCATGTTTCTTTCAGCGGATTGGCGTTCTTTATCTATTAGCCGCAAACCAGAGGGAGAGGGCATATGCAAACTAGTTTCATATAATCAGAGCTTTTGGGCAAGAGTAGAGGAGGTGTGTGCCATTTCAGAACCTTTGGTAAGGGTTCTTCGATTGGTTGATGGAGACAAGCCCGCAATGGGCTACTTGTATAAGGCCATGCATAGGGCCAAAGAAGCCATTCGTGCTTATTATGAAGATAAGGGAGACGAGGGGTTAGAGAAACAACAGGTCATATGGAGAGTGATTGATCAGCAATGGAACAATGCCCTTCATCGCCCCATTCATGCATTAGGTATCTACCTCAACCCTGCATTTTCTTACGCATGTGGTTTCAGATTTGATGCCGAGGTGATGGATGGATTCTTCACTTATGTCGAAAGGATGGTGTCATATGAGCAAGAACGTGAAGATATTTCTAAAGAAATGGAGGTTTATAGGATGGGAGGTGGCACATTTGGTTTTAAGATGGCTATTAAGAATAGGACGACCAAAATGCCAGGTAACCTTCAGTTTCTTTCAAACTTTCAAGTTTAGAGTTTCAATGTTTTTTTTTATGTTTCTCATTTTTCTTTTAATTTGTAGATGCTTGGTGGGCAAGCTATGGTGCCAGAATACCCAATCTCCAAAATCTTGCCATTCGAGTGCTCAGCCAAACATGCAGTTCCTCTGGGTGTGAGCGCAACTGGAGTGTATTTGACAAAATACACAGCAAAAAGCGCAATAGGTTAAAAGATTTCAAATTAAATTTTTTGAATTCATTTGATTAATTTTAATATTTAAATTTTCTAAGTATTAATTTACAATTTGTGACCATAATACAGATTGGAGTCCCAACGCTTCAATGACATGGTCTACGTCTACTACAATCTTCGATTGTGGGTGAGACAGCTTCAGAAACCTACTGATGTGGAAGCCATCTCATTGGACAATATTGATACCACCTCTTCATGGAGAGTCGAGAGAGAGGTCGATCATGGACTCGATCCCGGATTGGTTAGGTGTGGATCTCGAGGATGTAGCAGTTGCAAGGGAGAGAGAGCCAGAGGTAGAGGAGGAGGAGCAACATCAGGGTCAGGAGGCAGTGCCAGAGTTGGATGAGGATGATTAGGTAGAGGTGACACCATCTAGGATGGGCAGCAGCAGCATAGGACAGAGGCCACCTCTTCCATCGGCTTCTAGAGGACGATTGAGTCCATTTGCATCCCCAGGGGCAGGGCCTTCTTCCTCTAGAGGAAAAAGCAATGTTGTTTCCTATTCCCGTAAAAGGGGAAGAGGATCTCAGTGACTAATTACTTGACTTTTAGATGACTCATGATATACATTTATCATATTTTTTGTTGATATTTTGACTCTTAAGAGTTGAGACTCATACAGGACTCAGAATTCAGGAGTTGATTCACTATTTTGATATGTGATGTAGCACTAAACTTCATATACATATTATATGTTAACTTTCTTTACATGTTTATGTAGAAATGCATTTATTTGATGTTGTGGATACTCTAGATGTTAAAAATAAATAAAAAATAAAAATGAATAATTTTGTGTTTTTTTAATTTTGACTTTTTCAAAAAACTACCGTCTTTGCCGAATTTTTCAACTTTTGGACCTTTGTTGAATTAATCCCGACTTTGACTTTTTCAACATTGCTTAAAACCCAACAGCTGATTTACAATTTTTCTAAGTGTAACAAAACCAAAAAAACAAACAACTACTGCACTGGAAACTTGAATTACAAATACACTGAGTTTTCTAACATGCATAGTGGAAAAGAAATTAGAAGACAAACACATCAACCATAGAACACAAGATATACCCAGTAAACCCCAAGCCCGAGGAAAACCTGCAATGTTGTGTATCTTTTATTATTCTCTTCAGCAAAAGCATTTTTCTTCAGAATTTTACAACAAGGTTAACTCCTTTTTTATCACACGAAAACAATTGATCAATCCTCCAAGATAAATTGATATGATCACTACTCACTTAATTTGCAAAAATTCCACACAGATCTGCATGTTTTCTCACATGTGCGAGCACGAACCCTCTCACCATGTGCACACGTGTGAACTAGAGCTACACAACTAAGGTCCGAGCTAAGGCAATTTGTCCTTCACTCGATCTGATCTTCTCATAGCGTTGAACCACTGCGAACTCTTGAACCCTAGTCTCTTCCTCACACTGACCTGACACACGACTTGTGCTCAATTGACTTGCCACAACATGCTCCATCTCCTCTTATAATTTTGATCTTAACCCTAATTGCCTTCTCAACAGTTGAGAATAAATCGTGATCAACGGTCAAGAATAAAACATAAGTTAAATTAGGAAATGTTAATGTTTTGTAAGTTTAACTTTAGGATATAGTTAATTAAATTAATAATCTACATAAGTGGTTGTCTCGCAGGTTCTTCTACTAGCCTGAGCACCTAGGCAAGCACAAACCCTCCTTCTCTACTCTAATCAACACTCCCTCTTAGAGAGGAAGGTGTTCTACACTACACCCAACTTCTCTTGAGGTATACAAATCTTGTCCCTAGCAAAGCCTTGGCTAGAATCTCTATTGTCCGCTCCTCTATTGGTATGTACTGGTGTGTAACGATACCCTTCTAAAAAATATCTCTAATGTGGTGATAACGTATGTTAATGTGCTTAAAATGTTTATGAAAAATTGGATTTCCAGAGAGCTTCATGTAGCTATGATTGTCACAGTGCATTATAGTAGGCTCCAACTCTATCCTGAACAAACCCACAAGAAGCTTCCTCAACCAAATAGCTTCGAACCATGCTAAATTCACAGCCATGTACTCGGACTCAGCTAAGCTCAATGCAACTGATCTCTACTTCCTACTGAACCAAGAAACAACTGTCGATCCAACAGTGAATACGCATCCTGATGTGTTCTTGTCTGTGGAGCACCCTACCCAATCTGCATCTGTGAAGCCATCTACAAAGCCCTCAAGCCTCAACTCATCAACCTGTTTATACCACAAACCATGTTCTCTTGTTCCCCTAAGCTATATCAACACGTGCTTAGCAACAACCCAATGTGCTCTAGTAAGCTCAACCAAAAAATAACTCAATGAGTTAACTACAAAACATACATTTGGAACCCAATCAATTGTCGGTAAAGTGTAACATCTACTTGCTTTGAACTAGATGTGTCTACCTTCCTCCATTTTGTGAATAGAGACGTGGTCATGGGCCTGCAATCCTGCATGTGAAACCTCCTCAATATCTTTAGAGTGCACTTAACCTGCCCCACGAAGATCTTGCCATTACCCTGCCAAACCTCCAACACAAGGAAATAGTGCACCAGCCCCATATCATTCATCTCAAACTCCCCTCCAAGATCTCTCTTACACTTCTGTATGAGCTTGTCTGTACCTATCAAAATTAGGTCGTCCACATATAGCACCAAAATAAGCAGCTTACCTCCAACAACAATGTAATAGAGGTTGGAATAAGTTTCACACTTGGTGACACCCAATCCCTAAAGGTAACTATCTATCCGAGCATACCATGCTCACGAAGCCTGCTTGGGCCCATACAAGGCTCACTTGAGTCTGCATACATGTATATTTTTCTTGCATGTCTCAAATCCCTCCAACTTCTCAACGTAAATCTCCTCCTCAACAACCCCATTGAGAAAGGTTGTCTTCACGTCCATTTGGTGGATCTTCCACTCTATCTGTGTTGTTATAGTTGCAATCCCTCTGACAGACGAAGATATGGCAACTAGGGCAAAGGTATCGTCATAGTCGACTCCCTCTATCTGCGAGAACTCCTCTGCCATGAACCTTGCCTTGTACTTTTCAATACTCCCATCAACTCCATGCTTAATCTTGTAGACCCAACAAGAGCCTACCACAGACTTGCCCTCTAACCTCAGCACCACCTCCCATAGATCGTTCTTCATGATGGAGGCATACACCTCCACCATTGAACCTCTCCACCCCATGTATCTCGTGTACCTTTGTACTTGTTGATTTGGGGTAGCATCGGATGTGCTCTAGCCACGAAATTTGGTGGAGAGGCTAAGGCACACAAGATCTTCAATACCCAGAAAGGGTTTGCGCAGGTTCTAAACAATTTTGGATATATTAAAATAATTAATATTTTTAATGGAGTCCCTAAGTCTAAACTTAGGGAAATTAAAATATTAATGTGAATTAAAATAAAACTGTGTTAGAATGGTCCAAAAGTCATGGATCAAGCCAGATCTAATCTTAGCCATTGATTAGGGACTTAATCTCAACCGTTGATCTTGTCAACGAGAAAAGTATAAGAGGAGGCTTGAGGGTCACTTGGAGAACACACCAAGAGATCAAGATTTCGACTTTTTGGGGCTGGGTTTGCTGAGAAAGTTCAGATAGTGATCTGGATTTGCAGCTGAGGGGCAGTGAATACCGAAGCAAAGAGGCAGAGATAGTGTCGGGAAGATCAGCGCAGCAGCCGAGAAACTGACACAAAGGGTAGAAGCCGTAACTGTTGGGAACCATCGGAACTGCCAGGAAAGCTGTCACAGAGGGCAGAAGTCGGAACTGTCGAGAACAGCCGGAACTGTCTAGAACTGTCTAGAACTGCAAGAACTGCCAGGAAAGCTGACGCAAAGGGCAGAAGCCGGAACTGCTAAGAACAAACGGAACTACCAGGAAAGCTGACGCAGATGACAAAAGCCAAAACTGCAGGGAACAGCTGGAACTAGCGAGAACGCTGATGCATAGGGCAGAAGCCGGAACTGTCGGGAACAGCCGGAACTATCGGGAATAGCTGGAACTGCCAGAACTGCCGGGAAAGCTAACACAAAGAGCAGAAGTCGAAACTGTCGAGAAAGCTGACGCAGAGGGCAAAATTCGGAACTACCGAGAAAGCTCACGTAGACAACAGAAGTCGGAACTATCGGGAACTAACGGAACTGTCGGGAAAGCTGATGCAGAGGGCCCTAGAGGCTGACGCTAGGGTTTTTCGTGGGGCAGATTAGAGCTAAGGAGCTTCCGCAGTGTTTATCCGGGGTTTCAGCAGGAGCCTCTGTCTCCGAAGGAGAGGTACTACTACCGAGATTTTTCTCTGTTGGGCGAGCCGAATTTGGCACCTAGATTGTATTCTGAAACTGCTTAATAAATCAAACCCTCATATAGCTGCATCGGTTTTCCCACATTGGGTTTTTCCATGGACACTAGTCCAAAGCTAACGGTGTCATTTGTGTGCCTGTTTTTGTTTCCTTCAGTTGATGATCGATAATGTGTTGAGCATGTACTTATGTTTATTTTTAGTATTTACATGGTAAATAACTTGTTAATTAATCAAAACAAGTAGGAAGGAATAAATCAGAAAGTATATGGAGGGTTTCTAACTGTTAGACTTAGAAACTTCAACATGGTATCAGAGCATGATTGCAGATCACAGGAGAACTGAGGACATCAGCCGCGCAGAGCAGCAACAGCAGAAAATAGTTGTCCCAAGTGACAGAAGTTGTTCCTAGCAGCAAAATAGCAAGGAAGGGGTGACGTAGTCTCTATGTCATCAAATTCAAGCCAAGAAGAGGTTGCACAGAGGCTGAGGGAGACAAAGAGTTGTTTTAAGATTCGACCGGTTCAGAACTGATTCGGCCAAGTTGGTCTGAGTCAAGGCCTCACCAGGTTGACTCGACCAGTGAACCGGTTCGGCTGACAGGGTTATTACCGAGCCGACCGAGTTGTCTAACTACTCGGCCGCTCGGTAATAACCCGGCCAGCTCAGCCGAGTCCGAGCCTACTCAGCTGGGTTGGATAACAGCAGCCCGTGAATTAAAAAACAATGATTTTTTTTATTTTTTTGCTTTTGGGGGAACTCCAAGGTTTTCGCGATGATACTTTAATGGTTTTTTGTCCCTAAATAAGTTTATCTCGCTTGACCTTGAGAGGTTTGTTTAGGTGGTATCACATATGTAGTAGGGATTCCTTAAGGGATAGCTTCATTCTTTTTGTTCAATAATGAATCTATACAGGTAAGGATAGTTTTAAATAGACGAAGAATGACTTGTTATAGAGTTTTATGAACCCAACGTTTTGGACTACCAAGTGAGTCCATCATCAGGGGATGCGGCAATAGATATTCTAGAGATATTTATGATGTATCCAAGAGCTATCTTTTAAGTTATATATAGGTTATGGAGGAGTTAATCTAAGAAATTAGGTCAGCCAATCTCCACTTAGTTTGTTAATATTCAGATTTATTTATTCATTTTTTTATTTTTTATTTTTTTACCTAATTAAATAATTTGTTTAATTAATCAATTAGTTTGTTTAATTAATTTAAATATGTTTAATTAATTAATAATTTGGAAATTAATTAATTAATTTGTTTTAATCAATTCCCTAATTAATTAATTAATTTGTTTGAGTAATTAATTAATTAAACAAAATAACCAATTAATTTGTTTAACTAATTAATTAATTTGTTTAATTAATTAACTGGCTTGTTTAATTAATTCCCTATAATTTTGTATATGATTCCTATTATTTATTTCTAACTGTTTACTATGAGTCATAAGGACTAATTGTTTATTTTAATACACGTATTACCATGCTATTATAATTCATAAGTTATGATTTTAATATATTTTAATATTATCAAATGGTTAGAATAAATTAAAATCATAACTTATGAATTATAATAGCATGGTAATACGTGTATTAAAATAAACAATTAGTCCTTATAACTCATAGTAAACAGTTAGAAAATAAACAATAGGAATCATATATAAAATTATAGGGAATCAATTAAACAAGTTAGTTAATTAATTAAACAAATTAATTAATTAATTAGTTAAACAAATTAATAGGATATTTTGTTTAATTAATTAATTACTCAAACAAATTAATTAATTAGGGAATTGATTAAAACAAATTAATTAATTAATTTCAGAAATTAATTAATTAAACAAACTAATTATTTAAGTAAAAATAAATAAATAAATAAATCTGAATATTAACAAACTAAGTGGAGATTGGCCGACCTAATTTCTTAGATTAACTACTTCATAACCTATATATATAACTTAAAATATAGCTCTTGGATACATCATGAATATCTCTAGAATACCTATTGTCGCATCCCCTGATGATGGACTCACTTGGTAGTCCGAAATGTTGGGTTCATAAAACTCTATAACAGGTCATTCCTCCTCTATTTAAAGCTTCATTCTTCTTCAAAACCTTCCAATAGGTTCTTTGCCCCTTTCTTAAAGCAAACCTAACTTTCTGGCCCCAACCTTGGCCCTCCAAAGATGAGCATCGAGCCTTGAGTTGATTTCACGTGATGTTACACCCCTTGATGAGCTCCAAATGCTAAAACACTAAACTTAAAAGCTTGGACGATGGACTATTTGATGATATGCCCAAATGGACTGAAGATGCCCCCTAGCTGGCCTTCACCCTATTTTGGTGGATGGTGCCTTCTTCTAAAGCATAGATGAGGATGGTTATCATTGTGATGACTTAGGAGGGCTAGCACATCCCTCTTTGATGCCAATGCTTACCCTTAGGGGTGCCATGTCACTCACATGCTTGAAAAGGGTGACATAGGGTCTCTCCAGATGACATCATGGTGGAGGATGCACCTTTTGAAGATGTACACATGCACTTTGGGACTTTCTTGGAGTGAGGAACACTCTTGGACCCTTGTATTAGTTCCTTGAGGACTTACAATCTATTTTGGAGGATAACACCATTCCTAGCCTCCTTGGTTATGTGTTTTTGTTTTGATCTCTATATCATCATCATGTATGTATTGGACAATGCACTGGGTGCCATTTTGATATAATGTATATATTCATGAGCCTACTTTGATCATATGTTGTTTTCTATCTATATTCTAATGCTATGTTGAAAATCTTTAAAATTATGTTTTTTTATAAATAAATAAAAAAATATTTAATGTATTTTTTACAACGACCGAGTCATTGAAATCGTGCCGACTGAGTCGATACCGAGTCGGAGTCAGAGTCGACCCTCGGCTAAGTCGGAGTCGGAGTCAGAGTTTTAAAACATTGGTAAATACAGGCTAATGCAGAGCCACACAGAGGCCAGGAGGGTTGACGCAGTTAGCTTAGGGAGCTAGTTTGTCGGTGTTGGGACTGCGCAGAGCCTAGCAGCTCTCACCTTCAAGTTGTTGGTGTTTAGGAGGTTGTGGATAAGTTGCAGAGTGGAGCTGGTGAGGTACTGTTGTCAGACCAAACAGGGCAAGGCCAAGGAGGAGGGAGTTCCTACCAAGGGTTTTTAGCCAAGAAATCTGGATCAGTGGTGTGGTTGCTCAAACAATTATATTAGGGAGAATATGGACATCAGGAGAAGGATTTCCAAGAGGGAAATCGAGACTCAGAGGGAATCACATCGAAAACTTCCAAGAGGGATGTAGAAGAGCAATGGAATGGCACTACACGGAGTAAGAGACCAAGACAGACTGCACAGAGCCTCAAACTTTGTAGTCTAGAAAGCCAAAATCTTATATGTACTTGACAAAAATCGTGTCAAGCACTTCCCCTTGAAGACAATAGCGGTCCCAGTTGACCCAACTGACAATGACAGGTATGAGGAAGCAATGGCGAGGGCCAAGAGTATCATTTTTGACGGGGTCAAGGATCATATAGTACCACATATTGCCGAGAAGAATATGGCACAAGAGATGTGGGAGGCCCTGACCAAGTTGTATCAACATACTTTTGTGCAGAGGAAGATGCTTCTAGAAAATCAGTTGCGGTCATACCAGATGCAGAAGTGAGAACAGATCGGCACCTTCCTTGGTCGATTGAACGAGATCCAAAATCCGCTGACTTCCATAGGGGCCAAACCAGATCCAGAGTTGATGGTGAGAACAGCCTTGAATGCAGTCTCAGAAGACTAGGAGGTGTTTGTTCAGGGCATACTGTGCAAGGCGACTCTTCGAGATTGGGAGGAAATGCGGGCGGCTCTTCGCCCAGAAGAGATCAGGAGGGTGACCAAGACGGGAAGCAGCAGCAAGGGGATCAGAATCAACGAGGAGGTGGATATTGCCCTAGCATCTGAGGGTAAGCAAGAAAAGCGGAAGAAGAAGGACCTCTCCAAGGTCAAATGCTTCCACTGTGGGGAGTTGGGCCATTATTCGACCAAGTGTCCGAGGAAGAAGAGCAAGGGAGAGGCTTCCGAGACCAAGGCAGTGCCAACAAGGGCAGAGAAGGAAGTGGAGACAGACGATGTTTGTGCCATGAGTGCACACACACCACTTGAGCGAAAGTGGGGAGACATCAAGTTGTAATCAGGAGGACTACAGAAGATGAGGGGCAGGATCCTTGAGGTACTCAACCTCTTGGATTATACCTGGCTACGGGAGCCCCGAAGAGGGTCGCAGGACTGGTGGATGTCGGTAGAAACGGATGAGGATGGAGCGGCAGAGAGAGCTACAGTGCAAGATTCCCACAACAGCGCGAGGCTAGTAGGCTACAACAATGCGAGAGGCACGGAGTGTTGCACTAGTGCAGGATGGCACAGAGAGGTGTGCAACAGTGCGAGATGCAGGGAGTTGTTGCAGCAGCGTAGAAGTCGGGGAGGGAGCACTTGTCAACGACAGAGGGAGCTTCAGCATTGGGAGTGTCTCTAGCCTGACAAAGATGTCAGAGTTGGGAGATCAGTTACTTACTTCTCAGTAACTGAGTTGCAGTGCAGCAGTTAGCAGTGGCAGTGCTATGGGCAGCACGATGTAGCATGATGAGAGGGGATGCAGTGCAGACGCAACAGTGGCAGTGGCAGGACCATAGGCAGCAGCATAGATGCAAAGGGAGCTATCATACAAATGCAACAATGGCAGTAGAAGAGCCATGGGTGGCACTACGAGATGCAGCAGTACAGATGATGGGCAGCAAGCCTAGCATCAAGGACCGATGTCGGATGATCAGAGTAATACTCAGTGAGGAGTATTGCTAGAGCACATTCCTTGCTAAGAGGGAGTGTTGACTACGGGTTGCATCGGATGTGCTCTAGCCATGAAATTTGGTGGAGAGGCTAAGGCACATGAGATCTCCAATACCTAAAAAGGGTTTGGGCAGATTCTAAACAGTTTGGGAGATATTAAAATAATTAATAATTTTAATGGAGTTCCTAAGTATAAACTTAGTGAAATTAAAATATTAATGTGAATAAATATAAAACTGTGTTAGAATGGTCCAAAAGTCATGCATCAAGCCAGATCTAATCTTAGCCATTGATTAGGGACTTAGTCTCAGTCGTTGATCTGTCAATGAGAAAAGTATAAGAGGAGGCTTGAGGGTCGCTTGGAGAACACACCAAGATTTCGACTTTCTGGGGTTGGGTTTGCTAAGAAAGTTGAGAGAGTGATCTGGAGTTGCCGCTTAAGGGAAGTGAATACAAAAGCAGAGAGGCAAAGATAGTGTCGGGAGGATCAACGCAACATCCAGGAAAGTTGATGTAGAGGGTAGAAGCCGAAACTACAGGGACTGTCGAGAAAGCTGACGCAAAGGGCAGAACAGCCGAAATTGCCGGGAAAGATGATGCAGATGGCAAAAGTCGGAACTACCGGGAACAACCAGAACTGTCAAGAACTGTCGAAACTACCGTGAAAGCTGACGCAAAGGGCAAAAGCCGGAACTGCCAAGAACAGCCAGAACCGCTGGGAACTGCTGGAACTACCGGAAAAGCTGATGCCGAGGGCAGAATCCAAAATTGTCGGGAACTGTCAGGAATGCTGATGCAGAGTGCAGAGGCCAGAACTGTCGAGAACTGCCAGGAAAGTTGACGTAGAGGGCAGAAGTCGAAACTGTCGGGAAAGCTGACGCAGAAGGCAGAAGAGGCTGACACAGTCCCTAGAGGCTGATGCGGGGGTTTTTCATGGGGAAAATTGGAGCTGAGGAGTTGTCGAAGTGTTTATCCGGGGTTTCAACCGGAGCATCTGTCTCCGAAGGAGAGGTACTACTGCCATGATTTTTCTCTGTTGGGTCAGCCAGATTTGGCACCCAGATTGTATTCTAAAACTGCTTAATAAATCAAACCCTCTGATAGTCCAAAAATAACATTGTCATTTGTGTGCTTGTTTCTGTTTCCTTCAGTTGATGATCTGTAATGTGTTGAGCATGTACATGTGTTTATTTTCAATATTTACATGGTAAATAACTTGTTAATCAATCAGAACAAGTAGGAAGGAATAAATCAAGAAGTACATGGAGGGTTTCTAATTGTTAGACTTAGAAACTTCAATAGTTGTTTACTCTACCGAACTGAAGTACTTAGAACCAACTTGCTCCTTCACTTCTTGGATCAGCTGATTTGTCCATCTCCCTCTCCTTCTCCCAGTATTGGGAGTCACTGCCTGAGTGAGCTCTATTCACTCCTCCATTTGTGTGACCCTTTCATTCTCATCATGCCCATGCATAGTTGAAGTGTGAGGTGTAGGTTGAGCCTCCTGCTTGGGAGCCTACTCCACCTCCTCCTGCACAATAACCTGCTCATGCTCTATGGACATTTTCAAAGCCTCATCCTCTTCAAACTTCAAATCTCTCCTGATAATTGTCTTCCTGTGTGCTGGAATGTACACCTTGTACGTTGTAGCCCACAAGGATGCCCTTCTCTATTGTGGGCTCTAGTTTCTCCCTCTTCTCCTCTGGTACATGGCAATATACAAGGCTACGAAATATGTGAAAATGAGACACATCCGATTTATGCATCGTAAATGCCTCCTCTGGTACATGGAAATATACAAGGCTACTAAATATGTGAAAATGAGACACCTCCAATTTATGCACCGTAAATGCCTCCTCTGGTTTAACTTGCTCCAACACTCTATGTGGGCTCTAGTTCTACAAGAAAAATATTGTATTGCATCCCTGCACCCAAAGAAACTTAGGCAGCCCTTGGTCATGCAACATGGCCTTGGCCACTCCAACAATGGCCTTGTTCTTGCGCTCTACCACCCCATTCTGCTGAGGATTATATGTTGTGGTCAACTCCCAACTGATGCCCTTCTTGGCAAACAACTCCTTAAATGTGTTTGAGGTGTTGAGAAATCTAGGGCATTAGAATTAAGTGATTTCTCTTTTATTAGTGACTACTTGTGAATGTTTTTTACTTCTTTAGATTAGGATCTTCTTCTTGTTATATTATTAGTGTTCTTCTTCATCAAACAGTAACCAATGCATGAACATAAATAGACAAGAGACACAACATGTAGGCTATGAGCCAGGGCCAAAACCTCTCACTCTTTGAGAGGAAAACCCGCACAAATTCTTCTTGTAGAGATTCCAATTAACGAATACCAAGACCACGACCCTTGACCTATTAGCCACTCCAAGACCAGGGCACGAGCTCTCAAGACAGTCAGCCTTCTTCTCGATTCTTCTTCCACCTCGACCTTCTTCGATACAAAGCACAAAAACTGAGATCATCTTTATCATAGCAACGAACATTCATGTCACTGTCACCACAGAAACTCATCACTAAACTGTGATCATTGTAGCAGCATTGAATCTCACTATCATGTCATCAAAGATGGCACCAAATCTTTGTAGCTTCTTTCTATTACTGATATAAGACTTATTCCTAGCACCGAGACAGAGATCTGAACTTCATGTCACGGTAATCATACACAAGAACTTCAGAGATACATCTAACGTGACTTATGTTCTGTGATCCAAATTCTGGGAGAGATTCAAGCTTCATCTTTTATTGTGATCACCCTTGAAACATATCCTTGTTGTCTACATCATCCGGAATCATTTCTGTACTGGAGATCTGAACCCATCCTCTATTTAGCCCATCCAAAAACTTCAGAGAGATATGTCCTCGTTGTCCTTAGAAAGGTCCTCACTTTCCCTTAGATGTCTCTTCAAACGCCATCCGAACTTACCTCCTTTTTTTGGTCCGAATTTTAAAGGAATCCAATCTTGATGACTAATCTAATGCGAAGAGCCTACACACATATTTATAGTGGTTGCCCTCTATAGATAAGTCGACTTGAGCTTTTCGAATAGATGTGCCTATTTGAGGTGAGCCGACATGAGTTATGCTCGTTGTTTGGAGGTCGACTTCAAGAGGATGGCTAGAGCTTGTCGTTGAAGGGCTTTTAGACATTTTGTAGACTCCTATACAATCTTCATAAATGACATTGACTCTATCTGACAAATCCCAAAGCTCTCAATGGGAGTTTATCTAAAAATATAACCTCTTACTCATGAAACCCATGAAGTAAGGCATAATAATTTTATTTTTCTTCTTTACATCATTTACAAAAGTCACACTACATGTCATTATGAAGACCCGACCTAGCTACATTTTACAACACTCCCTGTTAACTAGGGAGGTATTCATAATGGTACATGGTCATTCTCAATCTGAAGAATTTCTCATAAGAAAAATCAGATTTGTAATCCATCTGTATAGCATCCTATCAACCAACATTGTCACATAGCAAGGCCTTGACTAACAGCTCTATCCACATGATTAGAGCACAATGCTGGTGAGACCAATGATTCATAGACACCATAATCATTGTCTCTCAAGGTACATACTCCACCTGGGTGTTCGCAAAGTATGACCTTCTCTAGATTATTCTTATCCTTGATCGCTAGTCCTCAAAGAATATCAGTCCATGACTACTCTTATCTGGGATGCCCTATCTCATCCTCAAAGAGCATCGGATGCCAAATGAACCCAATCCTCGATTCTGTGTTCCCAAGTGAAGACCAGAATGATGTGTCTATCTCTCCCTCTCAATTAGGGAGGCCATATCAATTCCAATAATGGAATGTACCTAAGCTCCCTCTTGGCTTAGGAATTTCCAAGTTTCTTCCAAGTAAGAAAATTGTTTTCAAGCTCCCTCTTAATTAGGTACCTACAATAGCTCCTCAACTAGCTGCTTGAAGAAATCCTTCCTTCGATGTCATGAATTTCTTTGTCAAGAAATCTTCATCTTTTGGGACTTCTTCATAGGGCACAGACGATTCATCGCTTTCATGCATGAGTCAATCATTTCATCATTCCTTTCATCAAAAAGTGATCCATCAGTCTTCATTTGACCTTGCTTCATGTCATGTTGCCTTCTTCATGCCATATTTTTCTTTGGAAGGATCTTACATCCTTCTACATGGTCCTCTTGGAAGACATTCACAGTTCTTCCCTTTGATAGTCCTGCATAAGCCCATCCAGATATTTGTTCAAAAATAAGAAATGAACACTTAAATCAAAATTACCTTTGTGATGGTCTTTTATCATGACATCTTCCTGTAGGCATCAGCATCCCCACAAACATGTTGACACATATCCCAAATATGTCCATTGTCAAGGGTCTCCCATCTTTTCCAAACCTCCATTAGAGTCTTCATATCTTTCTGGGAGATTTCCTAGTCAAATCTTCTTAGTCTTCCAGATGTTGATCGCCTTTACCATGGTTACATATCTCATGATCTCTTCCTTTCTTTCTTCACATGTTTCTTTCCTAGGAGCTACCAATCAGAGTTCCTCAATTGTAGTCAACCACATCATACTTCATATGAAGACATGTTATGTTGATTTCATCTAGTGTGAACCATGCCTTCTGGCATCCTTTCGTAGGAGGAGATAACTTTCATTTGATCATGCTTCTCAAGATAGAGCAGTAATCCAAGTTACCTGCAACCATACAACATGACTTTATAAAATCGAATATAAGCATGCATACCTCATTTACCTTTATGACATCTAGACTTCTTTCAGTAGCTTCCTTGATTGAAAATATCTTCAACCCCTTGATCTGCTTTATCTCTTATGTCATCATACCATCATCCCATGAATTCCACAAGTTGGAGTTCCTGATGAAACGCTTGCTTCCTCTCTAGATCAATGAACCCTCCGATGAGGATTCCATCAGAGAATCTTGCGGATCTCGCATATCCTTATCTAGCGGATGTTTCCTTTTGACTGATGTATGATGAGACTTGTCGTGAATGACTTCTTCCTTTGATCTTTCAATGAGGTCACCAAGAGCTATATCTTTCATAGTTGACTATCAGACATCCTTCATGTTTCTTATGGTGATGTCACAAGCTCTTACTTCTAATGCTTTTCTTCTTCCTTGGACTTCCTTCTTTCAGCTTTCTCCACTTCTTTGGTGAAACGGACTTCTCCATATTTCTTGTTATTGCCCTTCTTGGGTTTAGGACAATCTTTCCTATAATGCTCATAGCATTGAATCTTAGCATTGAATCTTAGCTATGTTTTTCTTTCCTTTTTGACAAAATGTTTGAATCCTTTCTTCAACACTTTTGCCCTCGACCTGTCATCTCCTATCTTGCATAGAAACCACAAGTTGTTGAATGGGATAGCTCTCTTATCCTCATAGACATTTGTTACCTTCTTCATCAGTTAGTGCATTTAGAACAATGAGGATTATCTCTCCCAGATCTTGCAATTGAGATCTTATGAAGATAATCTTTTATCCTTTGATACCTTCAATTTGTGTAGATCAGATCTAAGTGATGTGACCTTCTTTATCACATCTTCAAAAAATAGTTCTACCAACTTATCATATATATCTCTTCGATGTCTCCAATACCGCTATATGAGGGGACCTTCATAAGAATCCCTTTCCATGTATTCAGAGGAGACCTTTTCATAGATATGTTCAATGACTTCATTTTCTTCGAGGACTATGTCTATCCTCCTTTTCCATGCAAGGAATTTCGATGACCTAGCCAGCTTATAGATATCCTTGCAAAACGAAGTCATTTTACCAAATTTGATTGTAGAGTGAAAGATACTTGACAAGTGAAGATGAAATCTTCAACTTTAACACCTTCATGTTTGTTGGAGAAGATGTATTAGTGCTCCTTTTGGATGATCTTCTTCCAAATGAAAAGCCCTTCTTCAATAAAGGTGATTACTCCTTTTATGATGTCAACGCCTTTAGATCTAGCTTCATTTGTTGATGGTGATTAATGAGGATGCTTTGTTGCTTCTCCGAATGATCTTCTTCAAGGATAAGGAGGGGATCCTTGCTTCAATGAGAGGGGAACTTGCCTTATAGATTTTGAAGTTGATGACAATGCCTTCTTGCATTCAAGATACTTCGACCTCTCAGTGGTGAATGAGTGCAGATCAAAAATGCTTCTAGGGTCTCCAAGATGATGGGATCTTAGTCCTAGAAATGCTTTTCTTGGATGTCTATACTTTGGGTTGCCTTGCTTTGTAGTCCCCTTCATCTTGATGAGGGTTTTTGTGTTCTTTTGCTAAGGACTCAGGATCAACACTCTTGCTAGTGTAGACTTTTTGTTGCATTGATTTGTAGATTTATTCGCCTTCAGTAGAAATAAAGCTCTATCCTTGGTTGATGATCCGAAGACTTCTTAAGTAGACTTCCTTCTCTGATCTAAGGGTTTGAACCTACAATGTAGATCCTTCAACTTGCTTTGGTATCCTTCAATTTTTGCTTTGATACCTTTCTCGAGACTCGATCCTGAGTGTCCCTTGATAAGATGCCCTTCCTTAACTTTGACACCTTAGCTCCAATACCATGTTTAGAAATCTAGGGCATTAGCATTAGGTGATTTATCTTATATTAGTGACTGCTTGTGATAGCTTTTTACTTCTTTAGATTAAGATATTCTTCTTGTTCGATAATTAGTGTTCTTCTTCATCAAACAGTAACCAATGCATGAACATAAATAGACAAGAGACACATCATGTAGGCTATGAGCCAAGGCCAAAACCTCTCACTCTTTAAGAGGAAACCCCGCACAAATTCTTCTTCTAGAGATTCCAATTGACGAATACCAAGACAATGACCCTTGACCTATTAGCCACTCTAAGACCAAGACACAAGCTCTCAATACAATCAACCTTCTTATCAATTCTTCTTCCACCTCGACCTTCTTCGATACATTCCACACAAACTGAGATCATCTTTATCATAGAAACGAATTGTCATGTCACTGTCACCACAAAAACTCATCACTAAACTGTGATCATTGTAGCAGCATTGAATCTCACTATCACGTCATCAAAGATAGAACCAAATCTCTATAACTTCTTTATATTACTAATATAAGACTTCTTCCTAGCACCTAGACAGAGATCCAAATTCCAAGTCAATGTAATCATACACACTGTTGTTGCACAGATTGTCACGACAACGCTCAGACCGGAGGCTGTCACCCTGATCCCCGATCTCTCCGTTTAAGCCTGTCTCCCGTGGCTTAAGGGGGTAGACCCTATGGGATAATGGAAGACCAACTGGGGACCAGTTGGGTTGGGAGACACGAGGGGCAACAAGCACTTAATTGATTTTATTAAGTTAATAGACCAGTGCCTTATGAAATAAATGATTAAACGATTATTTATT